>PQWD01010417.1:0-129620 GCA_019425675.1 Leucinodes orbonalis
CCTACACTTTAACGTAATATTTTAACATACCTGTAAGTACCTATCTGTATATTAAAAAAAATGTACATAGATACCTTACTAAAGTTTCTAAAAAATTGGTCCGTAGCTTATGATCCGTACAAGCGTAAAATTTTCGTCAAACATTTTTTCATTTCTTCTGTAACTGATAAGGAAAGCAGGAGAAGAAAATAAACAATATTTTGATTAAAAATAATAGATTTCCCATCATTTGTTTATTATTTGCATATCGATTTGAAACTTCCTATAGTTCTTTGATGTAACCGATATTATTGCTGGCATATCCACTTAAAAGATAAAACAAAAACAAAAAAGCTTTGATTTGAGATCAAAACAACGACATTTAATACAATCATTAGAATGATCAAATATTGTATTACAACCATGTGTAAATGTACTTAAAAAAGCAATCATTACATTCCATACGACAAAATAATATGATCCGGCTGTTAGTGACTAAAATTGCATTTTAACCTTACAAAAAAACTTTACAAATCCGTCCATAAACCAACTTATATTAAAATCCACCAACACAAACCTAATTTGACTTCCAAACCACCGTCGCTTGTAACAAAAACCAATAATCAGATACAGATACGAGTTATTTGTTGGTTTTAAAAGCATTGTGCGGCAAAGAAACCTCGTTGTTATGGCATAATGCGTAAAAAGGTACATTCGGCCGGATTTATGAAGGAGGCCTCGGTTGGTTTATGATGACAATGCCGCGCAGCGCCGCGAGCACCACCTCATTTCCTCACTGAAAGTTATAAAAACATATTGAAAATGAGATTCCGCTGTGGAAGACCTAGCGAATGTTATCTTGTTTTGTGATTTGCCTGTTTTTATGTACGCTCCCGGGGAGAGTAAACTTATTTCTGGCGGGACCTTTACAATTTGTGCGGATAAATTTTGCGCTTATATCCTGTGGGGTGAATGTATATTTTAATTGGGTGCCCTCGGTGTACACCCAGTTTAACATGTACAATCACGTCGTTATTTGAGTTTTACAATGTTCAATGTGGCGTGATTTGTATTACTTTTATTACATATTCTAACGAAAAAAATACATTTGCTGATATATTTTAAATAATCAAATGTAAAGCACGACTAAGAATGTATTTTGTATTGAAAATGTTTGTCAATCAGAAATGTAAATTATTATAGTTGTATTTTTTTTGCTTTTATCATACATACAACACCATCTGCCCACAAACTAAGCATTAGCCAGTAATATGGATTATAAACATACTTTTATACTTATTTTTGGAAAAACATACATATATAATACACAAAAACACCCAGACCAATCCAAACAGATATGTACATGCACACATTTGTTTATACTACCTGGGGATCTATCTGTCTAGCCACAATTACTTGGTTGTTTTTGAAGACGTAATGTTCCATTAAGAATAAAATTAGCTGAATACTTCTCTTTTGTTTTAATAATGTAATATGTCAAAGGCTAGGTGATCGGTCGGCGTGGAAATCAATAGGCCTGCGTTCAGCAGTGGTCATTTCAGGCTGTATAAATCACCATTATCAGGTGTAGTCCTTTCAATCCTAAAACTTCCATCCTGCCGTATCTGCAAAATTTATTTAAAAATATAGAAGTTTTACTTTATATAACACAAGCTTTTGCCCGCGGCTTCGCTCGCATTAAATTCGGAAAAACACGGTACTTGCATTATCACTATACATACGATTTCCCCTCCCTCCAACTTTGAAGGTTTCGGGGTCAATTTCAGATTTTTTTTAGCAAAAAATATGTTATAGTGAGCTAACCTTAAAAGATAGACATATGCTGTCGCGGACTTTTGTGTAACTTTAACCGTTTACGCAGCGTACGCAGCGGAAGCTCCAAGTATGAAAAAATACCCCGATTTTGAAACATTCTTCATTGCTGCTCCGCTTCTATTACTCGTAGCGTGATGATATATAGCCTATAGCCTTCCTCGATAAATAAGATAAGATAAATAAGCTATCTCACACTAAAAGAATTTTTCAAATCGAACCAGTAGTTCCTGAGATTAGCGCGTTCAAACAAACAAACTCTTCAGCTTTATATATTAGTATAGATTTTGATCTTGCTACATTTTGCAAATACTCCTTATTCTATTAAATTATATTTACAACCGTATACAAACTCACGTCGAATACTCTTAACTCCAATGAGTATAATCTGAGTTTATTTCCAGTTTAATATTAGTAAATTAGAGTTGCTAAAGTAACATGTACGCACGTGAAAATGTCATATAATTTAGTTAACAAGTTTGTTACTCCCGTTACTTGCTATTTAGCTAAAGCTCGCTTTACTGAGAGCGCACCTAATTATAATGCGCAGGATACGTGAACATACCTCCATGCTTTCCGAAATTTTCTTCAGAAACTTTTTGACTACTATCAAACGTATGATTTTACTAGACCCAGGAGTTAGCTTTTAGCAAGTAATTGTTAGCAATTACAACTTAAAGGTCCTTATTATTGATATTAGGAAAAGTATCTTATTTGACGTGAAGAAGGAACTAAAAGATTTATATTTGAGATAGAAAAAGAGATGTTATTTTAGGTAAAACTGGATTATTTATCGGAACTTGAATAACACAATATTATCATGTTATTTGACCTTTAAATTTTTCTTTAAAATATGATGTGTTTCCCAAATTACCAATTCGCCCGTAAAAATTATAAATAAAAGATCAATATAGAAGCGTTATCGCTAAAAGTTCTGACAGAATCGTCGAATATGTATCGAATATACCACTCATCTGGTATTGATTGGCATTCCGAAATTCAGCCACAAAAAGTTATTTATTATAAGTTGGAAATTGTTATAATGTTTCTTTAGGCAGATATATATATATATATATATATATATATATTAAGTATTTATAATATAGATATTTATGCCTAAAAACCGAAATAAATTTCATAACCACAATCAAGAAAATAGACTCTTTTAAATGATCGAGGATGTTACCCAACAATACAATCTCTCAGTTCAGGCATAAGGCAAAATAGCAATAGGAATCTCTCAAATATTGACACTGAATAAAATTGAAGATTTCTACATAAGTTCAGAAATCTTTAATAATAACATTGAATCACTCAATCCAGATGCATTAAGATTGCGTGATTTTTTTATAGGATAGGGACAAATGAACAGACAGATCACCTGATGGAAAACGAATACTGCCACCCATAGACATTGCAACACCAAAGGAGCTACAAGATGCATTGCTGGCCTTCGTGATCCTTGAATTACGACATTATGTATACGAAATGCATTTTTTTACATTTAATTTAACTTTTGGAAATATCTGTTAAATGTATGAAACACAACAAACTCTTGTAGTTAAAAGCTATGCACAAATTTTTGACATTTTGACAAAACACTCGCGCCCACGTAACGCATGATGAAGTGAACTATAAAAGACATGTAGGCAAGTAAAAGTTTAAGTCTGTACATTATACCATTGACTTCTTATTTTGTATCATTTGTTAATTAATGCCAAACAAGAGTATTGGTTTTTTAATCGCACGTGCACGATACATCTAAACAAACTTCTTGCTTTCCCTCGTACGCAATAACGTACACGTTTTCATAGCAACGATTAATTACTAGTGTGAGTGCTTACGAAACATAATCGCCTTAGGCTGAGGGTGAATCACTCAGTCGTTTCCCTTTTGGTGAATGTATTTACCGTTCAATATTATATTGAATGCAATACTACCTTTTGATGCGCTTGTGTTACGGACACAAGGATATGTATAGATCGGATTACTCAATCAGCTTTGTACTACGTCCTGTTAAATGGCAAACTGGTGATGTTAATATAACTTTTGAATTACTATAACTTTATAATTATTTCTTGAGAAACATGGATAATGACGCAAAATACCGAACAAACAATAAATGAATGAAAACAATTATAAGGTTTTACTAAGTAGTAGAAATTTGCCTTCCTATAGAATAAAAAAGTAATAAAATAGCTATCGGTGCAAATTTGCGTCACAACTTTGTAATTGGCTAACCGATTTTTTTTGTATTTCTTTGATTAAGCCACGTGTGTAAGTAACATGAGTAATATCTATTTAACCCTTAATATCCAATTTGAGTAATAGTTTGTTCTTTTGAAAGTCTCTTAAATTATAAAACATTAGATTATATGAAGGTACGCGTACTCCTTAGTTATGGATTCCATTATTTTGGACATTTAACCGAAGGTCCTGAATTTGTAAGCCGCCAAAGGCTATTCAATATCCGAAACACTTTTTTCTTTGTAACCAAGTAGCCATTATTAGTCTGCGGTGTAATAAAATGTATCGTGATCCTATTTATTAAACTACGTGATTCAAGACCGCTTTGCCTGAAAGGAGGGCCCTTATGTTGTTAATACACCATTATCCACACAAAGTATTTCGCTAGTATTTTTAAAAGGCGAACAGCAGAGGAGTTGTAGTCGCTGCCTCATTTTCTATAGAAGAGGAAATTTTGTATTTAGGTTAGAAAAGTGCAAAGATGTGCTTAGATTTATAAAGAATTTATGCTGTGTATCACTAATTCATTAAACAGATATTTCTATGTATCACTTTCAGTTTATGGTAGGAACGGTACGAAATTCTATAGTATGTTTGCATTAATGATAATGTCTCAATAATTTCGGAGAATAAACGCCTTAATAGTTTTAAAATCCCGGAATCCCTGAGGTATTTCTATATTAATATTGGCCCTTAATCACTCCACCGAGCACTTATCAGGGTATAAAAAAAATACTGTAAATAACAATAAAAACGAATCGAAAACATTAAAACTCAATTTAAGTTTTCTATTAAAATGAGAATAAACTCGCATTTAATTGAAATAACACAATGCTTCAAGCCAATAAAGGTATTATTGTTCACTATTAACAAACACAAACTGAAGCTCTCATAGTAATGCATGCTAGAAACAATTGCTTGCACGGACGAGTTTAAATTGCTCGTGCTACGTTCACCCTGTAAGACAATGCATATTATGTTCTGATGTAAAAATAGTTGGCTACTATTCGTTATTTCACTTTGCAGTCTTACACCCAGGTCCAAGTATTTCACACCATTATACAAGAGGTATGGAAACATATTTTTATGATGAGTTTATCTTTAAAATATGCAATTTTTTTTTATTGTGTTTAATCATATTTATGAGTTAGTTAAACACGTTATTGATTTAGTAATATTAAGGATTATTATATAGTACACACTGTAATATAGTTTAAATGGATAATATTTTGTCATAAGTCACTCACTTTTCATACCAGCCAAAATTACGTTAAGGTTCAAAATTCACATTGAGGTTTAAAACAATGTAATACCAGAAACCAAACGAAAACCTGATACCATAGGCAGTCACAGCAATAAAAACAAAAATAACCGCACCAAAACTAATATAAATAATACTGTAGGTCAGGAATATAAATACCCCTTGTGCTTATTTTAATCCTTAAATGTAAGAGTAACACTCGTCTGGGCAATCATTACATGTACCTTAATGACCATCAGACCCTAGGACTGAGCAAAGTCATAAAAGGTCTGGATGGCCATCTTCTAGATAAATTAGTCACATCTTAGAAATCGCAGAGACTCAAGATATCTAGAATCCTGCGAAGCCCTCAAATAATCAATAATAAAGACGACTAAATTCAAGGTGAGTACTAGTAGTCGCTGAACATTTTCATAAATCCAATTCAACTCCTATTAGTACAGGTTGCATCCAAACAAGAAACATACATAAATTTCATCTCATGAATGTTTGTCCCGAACGGACAAACGGGTTCGATCCAAACCTTATTTATACGCACAAATTATATCGAAGATTAGTCTGTTGTTTCAGTAGAAATTGAAGCATAAAAATTACATATTTACCTGTTCGAAGTCTAAAGTAAGTAGTAAAAGTTCGAAGATGAGGCCTTAATTCTACAGAGGACAGCAGCAAACAAAACTACGTTTGTCAATAATGGGTCATTAGGACCACATCTTTATACACTAGTGTTAAGGATGCCCCATGAACTGCTAAGGTTTCTTTAGACCTCAAAAGAAGCTAAAGTATTATATGTATCTCAAAGAAAAGTACAACTTTTGTAATGCATTTGAAGTGATATTTAAGTGTTTTGTATTTTATTTAAATATAGATATATAATATTATAGAGCATCGGTGGCTCAGTGGTATGAACTGTCACCTTCCTACCGGAGGGCCGAGGTTCACGTACACGTAGGGACAGGTACCAATGGTTTTTTCGAATTTTCGAAAATATATGTACGTTATCCGACGCTCTTACGGTAAAAGAAACATCGTGAGGCAACCTTCATGCACGCCTGCGAAGAGATTCGAAGGTTGTGAGTGAAGTGGACGACTAAAGGCCCAATCTCCTCTATAAGGGTAGGCTCGTTCCCTTATAGGGGGTGGGACGTTTAATGAGCTGATGATGATGATATTTAATTAGTTAGTGAAGGATAAAGAATAAAATATTATTGCTTATTATAATTTATGTATTCATATGGAAAAGCGTTACAACACTGTTTAATTACTTAATCCCGTAAATATCAAAATCCATATTTTTTTCACAGATTTTTGTTAATTTCAGCTATATTACGTGTTATTTTATGCTGTGAACCCACTATGCAAATGTTAAAATGATTCGAAGTAACAATTGTGTAAAAGGTGGCAATTAGCGCCGTGACAGGCGAGTTAAAAGACGGTAGACAAAGCCCATTGCCTTATCCGTGTGAAGCAAGTTGCTGTTGTCAGAAGGGCCACTGTAGCAAAGATTGTCTTGTCAAGAGCGCGCTCAGTGCGATTCACCCCGCGGCTCAGGGCGGACGCGCTACGCCGTAGCACCATCGAGTTACGCCCGTCGTAGCTGCTACGAACTTTATACAAGTTTTAACAATCGGGACGTGTGATTTCTTAGTTTTCGGAACTATTTGCGTGTGGGATTTATATTAAAAATTAGTGAGTATTGTTGCTTTTAGTATTTTTTTTATTCTTATTTAACAATTAAACGATAAAAAATATGAGATGTGAAGTTCACCCAAAGAAATTACTTATTTTAAAAAAGTAAATAATGGATTACTTTATAATTATATACTGAATTTATGCATAAACAGTATATTATTATTGATCTATACGTAGAAGGTTAAACTTTGATAACTGTTCAGCAGTATATAAAAAACATAAGGTTAACGTTTTAATCATCATCATCATGATGTTAACGTTTTAATGTTTTTAATAATAAATAGCTAGTAGTTTATAATTCACTGGCTTAGACACAAGTACAATATGGGCAAATTTTTCTTGAAGTATCATTACCGAGACAGAACTGCAGGCATCGAACTTATGATATAGTAACAAATAATCATATCAATTTTATTTGTAACTATGATCTAACTACTATATTATTTTTTGAGTATTATATACAAAAGAAAGAAGAAATAAGAGATATTATATATAGAGATATCTCGGGTGTAAGTGACAAAATCCAGTTATTATACTGCCTTATCCTTTATTCTCACTAACAGAACTACGGTACGAACTATATTATTGGTGATGGGAAAAGTCCGTAAGATATTTCCAATCACACGAACTTTCTACGATATTTTTCTTTTTGGCAAATAATGCTAGTTTTCTTGAACCGTACGTACAAGGCCTACTTCTGATTGGGTATAGGTTATTGCTTTCGCCTTAGTCAAGACAACAAAGAAAATTACATAAATGTTTGTGAAGTGGGTTGATTTTATTTCTTCCGCTTTGAGTTCCGAGACCCCGTCAAATAGCTTTACGTTGCCAGTTAGTAAAAGATAAAAGGAAAAATAATTAGTTCTGATAATGTTCGACGCTTTGAACGATTCATTGGAGAATTCTCATCACAAAATGGATGATCTAGATATTTGAACCCCTGAAATAAGATACAATAAGGCTCTTAGAATCAATTTTAAAAAGAAAAAATAAATACAATTACACAATTTTGTAGCTTTTCATTAAATTAAAATTGTTACTTTTAAATATTACAGCCATAAAGTTGTAAATTGCAAATAATCTTTAATTCGAATAAAAATCTTAAAAATAATAGATTTTATGAAGGTAAACTAGAAGAGGCATTGTTTTTACTTCACACGAATTTCTAAGGAAATAAAAGATATTTGTTTCTATTATTAGGGAGATTTATTAAAACAAGTCAAGCTAGTGTCACCTATCTTCACAAAAATAAGTTCGTCAAATAAAAGAATTAACTTTTCAGCAATCAATCAATCATATTCAAATTAATTCGAAAAAGCAAAAAAATGTTCTAAACGACACAGTATGTTCTCAAAGACAATCAAACTCACGACTCTTGGCATTTGAACTGGCATAACGAATCTTAACGAAATTTAAAAGATTGAAAATACAAATGTTAAAAAAATATTAAAATAAATTTATTTGATCAGATATATTTATACTGTTTCTTATTCTTTCGTAATATTTCAGTGGCTCATGTTTACCTTATCCCAAAGGTAAATAAAAAAATATCTTTCGATGCGTTTGTCACAGATTCATTTACGCAGAATTTGTCAGCTTTAGCTTCAAAAACTTATGCAAATGTTATTACTGAATACCTACTGTATTAAAGTTTTTAGATTTTTTAAAAGTTTTTCAATCGGAAACTTTTACAATATTATTTTCATGGACATAGCGCTAGAGAGACATAGCATCTCATCATCATATATATTTTTCTAAGCTGTAGCTTCCTTGTTATCATAAGTATGCAAACCATTTTATTCTTTGTTTTCTATATTCCCAAAATGTGTCTTTTTCTTTCTTTCTTTCGATTAAGAAATAGTAAGAAGTAATGTGATGTTTATCCGTTGTTCAAACTTGTAGTTAAAAAATAAACATGACATTGAATTTTACAGTTTCACATAAATGTGTACACATCAGTTTTTTACTAAATAACAAGTAATTTTATCTGTCGGTCTTACAATAGGTAGTTCATTTTCAGACCTGGCATGCAGAGTTGGCTCACTGTCATTACACTTCCGGCATGTTGTGGCTGTAGTATTGTGCACGCCTGCGAAGAGATTCAAAGATTGTGCGTGAAGTCGGCCAATCCACACTGGGCCCGCGTTGACTAACTTTACGGGTAGGCTCATGCCCCTTGCATAATGAGCTGATGGTGACGTCTCTTTTTTAAAGTCAAGGTGCTTTTAACTGCAGTCATGGCTATTTATATATATAATTTTATTATATCGTAATTTTATTGTCTGTTTTAATTGACAATAAACGGAAATTAGTTTACTAAGTACCTATAGTATGGCCCAGTGTATGATAACAATGCTTGAATACAAAAAATCTTTTTGACAACATGTTTTTATACATTTACTTAAAATAATAACCTGTACTAGCATGAACATTATTTTAGTAAAATGGAATTTCAAAACAAATCTGATTGCATCATGAATAGAAAAGTTATGTTTATTTTTTGTATATTTCAACAAAAGACACGTTTTAAACATTAGTCGGCGAAAAGAGGGAATAAGCTCTTTTATAATGCTTTATTCAGACGTTAAATCTAAATTCAACCTGATAATACATTTGAAAGGTTCTATTGAATATTATTTATGAAATGTTGCAAAAAATATAAGTGTAATATATTAAAAAGCTCATATAAAAGTGAGACTATAGCCATTTTCGCGATGGTGTAGGAGATGTATGCTTGGGTTTCCAATGTTTATTGTTTCGACTTACATTACATAATTACCTAAATGACAAATTTCATAGTAGGTCTATGTATACTTATATTCAAAAGAGTTAAGTTTGTTCGCTTGAACCTGCTAATTTTAGGAACTGATGGTTTTATTAGAAAATATCTTTCAGTGTTAGATAGCCCATTCATCGAGGAAGACCGTACATTCGTATTATCAAGACTAATAGTCACAGCGCCAAGAAGAATCTTTGAAAATCAGTGTTTTGTCTTACCCTTGCGGTAACGTTTCTCAAAAATATAGTATGTTAGAATTGTTCCCCTTTAAAAGTTCTGAAAATGTCTGCGACTGCATTGTTTGTCTAGCTTTGAAGGTACATTTTTGCACAACACATTGTAACAGTTGTTTGCTAACCAAATTATGCATTATGTGCGACGGTTTTTAGTTACATTATATCCAATGATATCATTCATGACACGAGTACCAATTCTTTTTTAAAGAATTATAATTTTCTTAACAAAAAACTGTAACTAGTGAAATTACCAGGTACAAGAGACCTAACATCTGTTGTCTTGGGTGACGGGTGCAGTGCGGCATTGATGGTGGATTATATCTGTCTATCAGCTTTTAGTCTCCTTCAATGCCGCTCTGTCATGGTCAGGCGTATCACTTACTATCAGGCGAGCGTCCAGATTGTCCTGTATATGTAAATAAATGCAATTAATACATAGGTGTACTTTCAGCCCTTATCTATCATTATCCAGTAGCAGAAATTGTGATATTTAATTCTCCATACGGTTCTTGGGATAGTTAATATGTAAAAGTTAATATGTACCTATAAATTCAGTTAACTAAAAATAAAATAAAATCATTACTAGGCAGATTTATTCACTTACTGCCATAAAACTACGAATAATTACAAAATCTAGACATTGTTATCTTTGAAAATGTGAAATATTTAACCCACTTAAATATCAAATATATTTATTTAGTGATAATTATTGTCGAAACGAGCACAAATAAACACAGTGAAGCCCGTCATTATTAAGTCAAAGCCTGTTTTCAAACTACATAGATACGAAGTTGAATGAAATCTATTTTCCATTTAAGTTATTTTCATTTTAGTTGTGGGTCCTGTTTACTCTTGCAACTAACATTGTACTGATATAGTCTATTTTAGGTCAGATTTAATGTTTGAATGTGTAGTATTATTATAGCTAATACAACACTTTCTAAACTGTTACTCTCCTTGTAATTTGAGAAATCAGTGAATGACAAATGAAGGAACTGTAGAAATCGTTCTGTACGAGTATTTGTGTTATGTACGAGTTTTGCCGTACAATATTTTGTTAAAAGTCACTAATAAATAAGGGGCAATTTTTTGTAAGTATATGATTATTATACATAGGAAGCACAATTTTCCAGCTATTTCACTTTACGGTCAACTTACACCATTAAAAACTTCCTATTCAACCTATTGCAGTCCACTGCTGGACATAGGTCGCCCCCATTTTGCGCCAGATATCCTGGTCCTCCGCTTTTATCATCCAGCCTCCACCAGCGACCTTTCGCAAGTCGTCGGTCCTTAAGGTAAAAAAAGAACTTTTTTTTTACTATCATAGTTCTTAAATGTTAATAGACAGCAAGTAATTACGAGTACTTAAATTTCGCAAAAAGCTTTTATGACATAGAAATTGTGTTAAATTATAATTTATTACTTGAAAGTTATAGTGTAAAAGATTATTGTTTTTCTTTTTAGCGCATTCAAATAAAATATTGTTTTGAAAAAACGCTTATTACCTTATTTTTTTTATTTTCTTTCAGCAACCCCTTTTATTTGATACCCATAATATAGGAATGCATTAAAAAATATTGGTCCGTCATTTTGGGTGTGCCGCCATGTTGGACTTAGAATGAAGTTACACTGTTATTCATGCATTGTCTTCCGAACTAACGTGCATACCAAATTTCAGCTTAGTCTGATAATAAGGTTGAGGGCAAGTGTCTTCAAATTGAATTGTAAGATTCCACCCGAGCAAACGTACATTGCAAGTTAAATAAATGCTTGAATAATAATAAAGAAACTGATATCTGCATAGTGCTCAACAATTTCCTTAGATGTAGGTAATCAATCAAGTAGCCCGTAATGTAGGACTGCAGTGTAAAGGTCTTCTCAAACAGCATGGGGAGATCTGGCCGTTATATAAACCACAACGTGAACCCAATCCAGATTGAAACCGAAAGCCAGAAGCAATCGGAGCCGCTTAAATAAAGTAACGAATATGGCTTTCGAATTACAGAAGGTCTTAAGATAAAATTTTTTGGCCACCCATGCGACAAATGGTACGTGTCGGGATTTGAACCTCAGCCCTTCCGGTAGGAAGGCGACAGTCCACACCACTGAGCCACCTAACTAAGACGGTCGTCAACCTTACTCTAACGGACTAGCCGCTTCATCATGAAGCCCTTAATAAAAAGGCTAGTTAATTGATTAAAAAATACTATATTTTAATTAACTATATTTTATTCAAAGCTCATTTCTAAATACAGTTAATATAGAAGTAGAGGCTATATTACTGACTGAACTTCAAAGTTAAGTGTTGAATCCAGCAAATTAATCTTGCTTATTTCCCTAGGAACAGATTCATACAATTACTGTTTAATTATAGCGTCACGGTTCAACAGATGCGGACGAAGGCATCTTGTGCCGTATTATTATAGACTAGTAAATACTGAATGTAAATACAGTAGTTCGGGCAGTTTTTGTTGAGATTACTTATTCGTGCGGATCGTTTTGCCCGAGTCAAGGGAGATCGACCCTAAAGTTTCGCCTTTGGGCCGGTAATTACTAACCAATCAATTGGAGGTGTTTATCCTGAACAATTTGGTCATGCAAACCTCGTTTTTTGTTTTTGATGAAATTATTTCTTTTAATGTACAAACAAGTCATAGATGTAGTAATTGAAGGCTTTGGAAATGGTCCTGGAGTGGAATAGCTTAGAGTCCTTTCAAAAAATGGGTACTTATAGTCATTAACTCCCGCTACTTCGGGTGTTAAGCGAATGTATGACTGAATGAATTTAAGCTGTACAAAATCCTTAATAAAGGTGTGTTAATGCGCGTTTGTAATTCTGTCTCTTCTTACTCGCTACTACTACGACAGCCATCGTCGAATGTGGCATTCAAAAAATTCTTGTTATTATTTAAGGGATTCGTAGTACCTACTCCCACCGCGTTTACACGTTCGCCCGATTCGTTGGAGCCTCAGGGGGTTTACCAGGCACTGTTGCAACCTAAGTTTAGATCCCTAAAGTCGTATAATTCCCTCTTTACATTATATTTGGCAGCGTTATCGTTAAATACCTCTGTGGTCTAGCAATGAGGGCACTGCTTTAGATCGCTACATGATTGCATTTGGCTCGGGTGGTGGGTTATAGCCTAAGCTCCCCATAGTAATGCTGTACGAGCAGGCTGTACCTGCAAAAAGACGTCATAAGCTGACGATGATGAACAGTCGCTACTCAATACTGTGAGTAAAGAAAATTATTACGTTAAATAGTCCCATTGATAAAAATAAAGTTTGGGATATTTAATTTAAAAATTCCAAGAATAGCTAGTCTTTGTTTGCTTCCAGAAACAACTTTGTATTTTAATCGTTAAAACTGAATTGCGTTTAGTACCGCTTCTGGCATAACCCTACAAGAATTAAAATTACCGGCGCTAACTTGAATATTCTTGAATTGTTCCTTCTTTTATTTTATCATTATGAAATTCTGATATTGTTTTTTTTTTAGTTTGATGGTATTGTTATTCAAAGTAGTTATATTTTTGGGAAACTTTTATTTTTTATACTTATTGGCAAATATCCCGCAGGAAAGTATGCGGCTCCTATTGCATTGTATAAAAATATTCCATAATTACATACAATTCTATGGGTAGTTTTATTATGGGTAGTGGTAGATTTAAGTAATTACAATTCATTTCACATGCGTCAGCTCGGAACATAGCTTCAACGAAACATAACTATTTAATCGGGAGATAATAGTTGAATACCGTAATGTTAAAATTACTTTAAAAAGCAGCAAAATGTAACGATCGATAAAGCATAATATTTAAATTTATAATTATTTAAATTTGCACAACGTTAACGTGTACAAACAAGGAACAAGATTAGAATACTTTCATATGAAAACAAAGAGTAACGTACAAAACATGCTAGAGTGCTAGCAGGATCGATAACTTTATTACATATATTTATCTTGAGGTATATAATATACTCAACGTAATATATGAAAACGACGCGCAAAAGAGCGTACACACACTTAAAGGGCCGGCACCGCATTTCAGGGATCTGAGGTCCTGCAAATGTTAATGGGCGGCAGTGTCACTTACCATCAGGTGAACCGTATGCTCCTGTTCAATAAAAAAAAAATCAAATATATATATTTTCTACTAGCTTTTGCCCGCGGCTTCGCTCGCGTTAAATTCGGGATAACATGGCTCCGCTTTTCTGGTAGCGAAAACAGAGTAATTTTAATATTGCAACACTGCTTCTTCTTCTTCCTTTTCGCTTCGAATACCAATTTTTTGCTTTTGTCTTTAAAAACTGGGAATAGTCAAATATAAATGACCTCTTTTTTAAGGCTTTAAGGGCCGATTTGCAAAAGCTTCAATATGCAAGATTTATTGTTCTTGACAAATAGCCATCATACTTATTTTTGAATTCTACCTTGTAAACTGTTTGAACTTGTAAAAAAAATTATGTACACATATATATCCCTATACATAGAAATCCCCCGCTCAAGTTTAAAGGTTTTGGAGTCCATTTCCAAAAATATATTATTTTTATATATAAATCACTATACAATGGATTCCCTCCTCCCCCCAATTGAAAAACCCCCATTTTAGGGAAGTGGGGGGTGAAAACGGGACAAAAAGTAGCCTAAAACCTATTCTAGGATACTTTCTATCAACATACCAAGTTTCAATAAAATCTACCTTAAAACTGCGAAAACTCGGATATGATACTTTCTCCCCTATTTGAAGGGTTTGTGGGTGGATTTTGAATGTTGCATACAAACTTTCAACCCCCATTTTAGGGAAGTGAGGGGTGAAAAGGGGCAAAAAGTAACCTAAAACCTATTCTAGGTTACTTACTATCAATATAAAAAGTTTCAATAAAATCCGTTCAGCCGTTTAGGCGTCAAAGCGTAACAAACAGACAGAAAGACAGAGATACTTTCACATTTATAATATTAGTATGGATTAGTACGAGTTCTTCGAAACCTCCTTGTAAAAAGCAATATAAAAAATATTGAAAACATTTATATATTCACGAGTTTTCAGAGAGCTTTCATTTTCATATAGCCTACATTGATGTATATTATGTAAAGTACAGAAAAGCCATTGCAAATCGATCAAACAATTGTGTAGTTATGTGAATATGAATACATTTTGATTACTGCTATCTATCTTATACAATATTAAGTTCAAGAAACAACGCTATTATTCCGTAGGATCACGTCCGTGACAGTACACGTCGAACGTCGATATCTCCACATAGTCATTAACGACGACGCTGTTGTCCGAACTTATTATCGTTTAATTTATGGCCACACATTACCGCTTAAGGCGCCATTAAGCGCGCTAGTCCCGGGAATAAATAAGGTAGGGAACGTCGCATCACGAACCCCAGCTCCAAGAACAAGTCTTCGTCGCCACGCGCCAACTAATTTGTCTCCGTCACAGCCCATAAACTGTTTATAGTTTTCTATTAGCGTTGTCAAAAGGGGATTTTCATAGTCGATAGGTTTCGTCTATGCAACCATTTTCAGTTTGAGCTCGTGATTGAGCGATATATCTTTATGGTAAAAGTATTCGATTGGTTTTATGAATTTAAGGATGAGAGACTGGATACAGACTTGTAAATTCTGTGCAGAATGGGAAAAATACCAATGCACGATTCCTTTATAGAAATAGATTCCTATTACAGACGCAAAACACTTATTTGTCCTTAGATCATATTTTGTCCTTAGACAATAATCTAGCTTCAATAGAAGGCAATTTTAAATATTCCGTTTAATATTACTGGAAAAACAATTCACGTCAATATTTTAACCCAAATTAATCAAAGAAAAGGCGCAGCTCACTCTTACCTTGATTCAATTAAGCGTTATCGATGGATCAGTTTAATCGTAACTTGGGAATTGTTTTATGAACTTGGGAAATAAATGTCCAAACTTCATCGTTAACAGTTGTAATTGATTAACAGGGCTGGTCTTTTTTGCATTTGACTAAAGCCTGTTTTATGCAATAGCGTAATAAATCAGGTATTTGTGAATTTTAAATATTCTTCCATATGGTCGAAGTGTTGGATTTATGCATTTTACTGATACAGGCCTACTTAACTCTGACCGATTTATCTTAAAATATAACTAGGGGATAGACTCGATACTGAGTCGTCTAGGTAGGTGCCAAATATCGTCCCGTGAAACAACAGTGTTATGTATTTTTGTTTTTCGAGATGAACGCACTGAAGCTAGAATAATTATCGGTATAAGAGACCTAACATCTGTTTTCTGGGACGCAGTGCGGCATTAAAGGAAGATTATAACCGTCTATTGTTGTTGGTCTTCTTCAAAGCTGCTTTATCATGGTAAGGCGTATCACTTATCATCAGGTCAAAAAAGCAATGTAAGCAATTAGAAATAAATTTATATTACCAACATATATTGCATCGCAAATATATAAGGTTTATTAATGCTTTAATGGTTTATTAATTAAGAACAGCTGTGCAACAATGAAAACAAAATTCTTCTATTTATTTCTGAATTCCAGCAACATGCATTTAACATTAAAAATAGTCATTCATTTAAAATGTACAAGCTTTGAACATTCCATCTGTAAAAAGGGTACAAATTCTCTATTCTAAATAGTAAATAAAACTTTGTTTGTTATGCCTCTATTTACCTCAAACTATGCGTGGGGTAAAAGAAAATAACTCCTACTACATTTGCATTAAATTCTCATTGTAAGGCCAGGAAACGACCGACGGTGGGTGGACAGGCAAAAACATGCTACAGTACTGGAGGTTTAGATTTAATATCAGAACGCGTCCACGCGGATCAACTCAGGTATTTGTACAAAAGTGCTCCTTGCGTTACTGTAAATCTTGTCCTCCAAACAATAGAGTACATTTTGGGATAAGATTAATGTCATCAGGAGATTACCTAGACATGCAGACGACGATAAGCGGGCAGTCGTTATAGAGCCCCTCAAAATATAAACATCGGCCAGATGTCGCAGATAACCGAGGAGCTTTTTGCCCTAATGGCAGATTACTTGAGTTGAATATGTTGCGTGCCGACCCTAGGCAAGGCCATGACTTATTGAATGGAAAATTTCTCACGATCAGATAACGGTAAGAGTTAACAGTCGTCTTTGTGCGTCTAGTTTTGTTACCAATGCCATTTAGGAATGGGAGTGTAAGAGCTTTATGTTAAATGTACTCTTATTTCATTTGTTATGACTTCAGCCTCGCAATGATTCGGATGGCTGAAATTTGTAACTTTTAGAAATTATAATAGCTGTTAATAGTGAAAATAATAATGATCAGATTCGAAATATTTATTTTTACTAAACCTATTCAAATTCCATTATTATATTTATTTTTGTATCAAGATATATGATATTTGGGGGATGTACTTTGAGTCAAGAATAGGATCTCATTTAAAAAAATTACAATGTTCTCGATTTGACCTTGTATATATTAATAAAAAAGTGTATAAAAATATCCTCACAAATAATAATGTCACTTGTCATAAGTTTATTCGGATGCAAGAAATAAGTGGAATTGTGTTCAATAAGTCTTGAAAGAGCGTGTTCCACCCACGATCCTCGAATCTTTACAAATTAGGTTTGGCATAATGAATACAGGGTGGGGTTCATCCGTAGTTGTCTGGGTAATTAACAGCTGAGGTAGGAAATATTAATATTTATAAGCCCCGGGGCTAAGAGCAAATTTTCGTTATACGTTTTAACTACATTGAAATGGCGCTTTGAATTTTACATACTGATTGTAAGACCCGCGCGGAGTTTCCGAATTTACAGTTGAGTAAACGTTGATTTGGTTATTTGTAAATTAATATGTTTCTTGGTTTATTAATAAAACTGTGGAAGTGTTTTATAATCTTATGATTTTGTTTCTTAATACGTCTTAATTCAGTTTTAAAAGTTAATGAAGTTTTAAAAGTTAATGAAGTTTTAAAACTTTTAAAATATGGGACTAAGTAGAAACCAATAATATTTTATAGTTAGGTAATCATATTGAAATATTATATAGTAAGCTATCCCTCCGAGCACAAAAATACAGATAAATATTTTTGCTTTCATTTAGGCTTAACATCGACACCATATAACTAATTTACGCAATGTTAGAGATTTTTACATGTAACAACTTTATTAGTCGGATAAGGATGAAAGTGCCTCGAGCTCTGCGTAAAATGTTAACGAACAATGAATACGAGACGTGACTTTTATAAAAAGTAAATGCATAAAAGTTTGAGTTTGAAAAACATCGAGCTGAAAAATCTTACAAATTAAGTTTAAAATTAAATACTATTCAGGCATCCTTTTTGTTTAGTAAAGTTTGTATATTTATATTTTGAACATGAGCAAATATACTAAGATAATCTTCTACAAGTCCAGAAATGTATATAATTAAATAATTGATTACATATAAATAAAGTTGGAGTGTCTGTTTGTAATATCGAAATAACCATTTTTTTACTTCATGCCTATGAATATTTAATCGGTACCTACGCCAAAATAATATATTTTTATTTTGTGTCTGTCCATCTGTCTGTCAGTTTGTTCCGGGTAATCTTTGAATCGACTGGACCCGATTTGGTCGGGTATTTTTTGTCAGGTCATCATCAGCTAACTTCCCCACCACCACACACAATCTTTGAGTCTTTTCACAGGCGTGCGCAGGTTTCTCCACGATGTTTTACTTCACCTCAAGAGCATCGGATAACATACATATACTTATCGAAAATAAATCGAACCTCAACCCTCCCGGTAGGAGGGAAATAGTCCACACCCTTGAAGGACCGACGCTAGTATATACGAGCATATATAAAATAAGTGTGGCCTCATTTATGTCAGTTGTTACCAGACACTCAATACCTAGAACTTCAGAATCTCAAACTCAAACATTACACATTTTTCTTACTCATTCCTAGCATAGCTAAATTTAAATTTTGGATTTACAGCGAAGCCTTTTTTAATATCATACCAGTTCAACACAAATACACGTACAGTATTTCAACACATAGTAGTTAACATTTTCAAAACAATAACCTACGCGTTACCTACAGTAAACGGTAAACTATTTAAAATTCAATATTTGTTGTTCGACAATCGTTTTGTTTCTTGCAATCAAATTTCATTTAATCGCGTAAACAAAGAGCAAATTGTTATGCGTTTAAATTTCAGCACTGAAAAGGTTCACCTTGGACACATTAAGGATGTTTTTATTACGCCCGGGATTCTAATAAGCGGACACTTGCTGTTTGCGTTCAAACAATCTCATTCTATTTCGTCATTTTGCACCCTAAATGTATACGAGTTTAGTAAGCAATATAACTATTTATAGGTTTAAATTGTTGACCATATTGCATCAACTTTTAAAAACAACTCCACATTTATACGTAATTTTTATAAATTATAATATTTAAAGACGTAAACTTAGTGAACATAGTCTTTGGATTTGGGCAAATACTATTATATTTGTTTTTTTTTAATTCATAGGTTTTGTATGTGCAAGTTAAGAGTTACCTAAATTTAATGCAGACTCTTCTCTATATTCATCCTATCACAGTCTACTGCTGGACATAGGTCTCCTCCATTTTGCACCAGATATCCTGGTCCTCCGCTTTCTCATCCAATCTCCACCAGTGACCATGGGGCCGAAGAGCGTCCTACGCTACGCTTGACAAGACGCGGTCTCCACTACAGAACTCGTCTGCTCCAACGGTCATTGGTTCTGCGACATACGTGACGAGCCTGCTGCCCTTTCAACTTGCCGGGTTATATCGGTAATTTTAGTTCTCTTACGGATACTATTCACAATAAATTTAGTTTTTAAATATGCAAACATTTATGTATAATGCAAATGTTACCTACATGATAAACATACAAATACAGTAGCCTTTTTTTGTTATATGTGAGCGGGACGGTCAGCTTGTTCACCTGGTGGTAAGTGATACGGCTGGTCATATCTGAAATGAGGCTTAAAAGATTACAGATTATAAAGTAGGCAAGCGTATTCTTAAAATATACTTTTAACAATGCTAATAACACTACGGTAGTAGAACAACCATGAATATAACTCTTGACACACAAACATAGTTTACAACATTTTGTGGTGGTAGCCGTTTGGAACTGATTTCCGCCAAACATAAAACACACACTCAGAACGTACATAGTCAGATATTAAATACCCCGTCGTTTTTAAGTCGAGTGTTAATAATATAGGTATCACCCACATATAAAAGCTGCGGCAACCCTGATCGCTGTTCAGAGTCAAGTATCAATGTTATATATTCGTATTAAATATATGCTATCCATGTGAAAGTTGCCGCTTATCAGACGACATGCTCTCCCGCTACATATTCATGGGAGAACTCGATGCGGCGGATAAGTCGCAGAATTCGTCACCACTTGGGAAGTTCCACGCTCATGAATACTAAGCTGATAATGCAGTTATAATACACGCGCTTGATGCTAATGCCTCGCTTAATTACATGTGCCTAATAATTTTTGAGTCTTTGGCGGGCAACACTTATGACGTTGTAAATTTCATTATGCTACTCAAATAATGTAACTTTGTTCTACTTAACTCGATAATTCAATTTCTTCAAAATATTTTGACAGATTTTGCACTCAAAGACACTTTAGAATGTGTTTTATTGGATTATGTCTATAATTTTCAGAAATAATTTTAATTTGGAAATCTATTTTCCATAAAATACGTGTCATCAATTTAATTTTTTTTTACTTTTACTCTTAAAATCGTAAAAAATAAAAGCGTCGTTTATTTAATATTAAGTTGCGGAAAAATATTGTAGGAATAATTTGTTAAAAAATATGTGCCCATTTTAGATTAAAAGAATAGAATACATATGAGGACATAACTTTTGTATGTATTGAGTACATTTTATAGGTTCAATAAACTTCAAACAAAAAATAAAAACATCAAAAATCAGATATAAAAATGTGTACAAGTGAAAAGGGCAAATCTGTTACCGCATTATGTTCTTCAGATTACTCGAAGACACAGATTAAGCCATGCCGCGTAAGGGCCAAGTGATATCGGCTAAATAAAAATCAATATCACAATCGGTCGCGAGTTTCTTCTTCACAATCCATTTGCTCTAAGAACGCGGTACTTTCTCAAAGGGATTTCTTATGCCCTTATTTCGAGATCCTTTAGGGCCACACTTGAGGAACGCCGCACTGCTTTAGGACCCCGCTTCCGCCCCTCCGAGAAATGCCCAAGATAAGAGAGACGTTTTGGCGCCATTCATGTTTATGGCGGGGCAAATGGTTCTAGAATACTGCGTACTTATTATAAACAAGTGCGAAGTTCGCACAATATATTCAATAGAAACATGAGATTGCAATGTAAGCATTCATATCGAGCTAATGTTTGTTTGAAATAAATACACACTATTGCATAACAAATAATAAAATGTTATACATTTCTGATAAATCCTCGTAGTTCCATTCATATTTTGTTTGTTTCAATATTTTACTACAAAATCCCAGTATTAGTGATACTAAAAACTATGCAAAAATATCAGTGAAAACAAATCTGTATTCCAAATATATTTATCGATTGATGAACGGTGGGAGTTTAGTGTTTAGTGATACCGCCACCAATGGATACTCGCAACTCCAAAATACCAATCAGTGCATCATCAAAGGGTGACAGGAATGGAAAAATAGGCAAAAGGAGATTTGGCACTCCAGTAATTTCGCTCAACACGAAGAGTTGTTTCACGCCAGTTTTTTACAGGCTGTGATATAAACCTGATCGAGCTGATCTATTCGTACCTAAGCACAATCTACAACACCTTAGTCCCTAATGAGTGTCTTGCCGGAAAGGGAAAAGAGAAATATATTTGATTTGATGTATAATATTATTTGTCAAAGATGGTGCATCATCATTGAAAATGAAAATGAAAAGTGTTTATTCAGTTTAGGTCCTTATAAAACACTTATGAATGTCAAATGAAGCTACCACTGGTTCGGGAAGTAGTTTTCCACTGAGAAGAAATCAGCAAGAAACTTAGTAGTTACTCTTTTCAAAAAAATTGTGTTGAATACAGATTCATTTGTAATCAAAATAATTATATAAAGCATAATTTGCTTCTCTCAATCTCAATTTTCAATTTTTATCATATTATGTATTGGTAAAAATATAATAATCTACAAAAGTACTATTAAGCAGTTATGTATTATATAAATTTAAATAGATGATAACAAAAAAAAACAAAAGTAGTGCAGGCGTGGAAATCATGTATGTCCATGAGTTTTTATCATTTATATAATCTTCAATACTTATAGTAAGCTTTTTTTATTAAAATAGACTTTACATGAGACTTAAACTTATGCAGGGGTAAATCAATTACATTTAGTGGTAGCTTATTAAATATTTTAATGCTTAATCCCACAAATGAGTTCCCAACCTTATGCAATCTAAGATTTGGAACGGCAAGTTTGTGTTTGTATATATAACATTATAATACGTCCACTGCTAAGCGAAGGCCTTCCTGAATGACTTTACCGCGGACCTTTTATCGGCAATCACAACTTTTACCCGGTCATCAGTATATCAGTCCACCTATTGGTGGATGGACGCTACTATTATGCTAGATTACAGTCATGATCGACGGCCTAATGTACCCTTCGAAGCATGGAATCAGCTTTGCTTTCGGACAATCAGTTCAACTGGCAAAATCGAACAAACTAACTAACACTATGTTATTTTCCTGTAAAATCCGAACCTACGATCCCTGAATCACGGAGCGATATCAACCAATGCTTATAATTAAAATTACAAGATAAAATGCAGCACCTAATAAATGGGGACGTTGCTTACAAGTGTTATAGTTCGTGTTCAAAAACTGCAATGTTCTAATTCTTACAATGTTCATAATGAAAAGTATCAGAAATCTCTTGAGGTCCATATAATAGACAATCTGATGTCATTCGCTGAGGGCGGTGCCACCCGTACAGGGTACTACTTTATTTACAAAATGTAACCACCGTAAAATTTTATGGGCGCCGCTTGAGAAGGGGCCGAGTCGTAGTCATTACCGTACCTATGCGGACGGCATGACACGTCGCCAGGCTTTCCAAGTCGTTGCTTTCAATTACCCAAGGCTAATATCACAAATCTTTATTGAAAGCAATTCCTTCAACTCCTTCCGATGGCTTTACGGGGTCTTAACGAGCTTCATTCAGCCTGGCCAAATGAGAATTTCTTTATGAAAATGAAGTCGGAAAAGTGACCGTGTTTAATAGTAACTTAAAAATAAAATAAAAATATTGAAACAGAATTCCACTCCAGAATTTGAGGTAATTTTGACAATAACCGGATATAGGTAAACGGTTTTTTCGTTGTTAGGTTAACAGTACCGTTGGCGTTTTGTTAACACGCGAAAACAAACAGCCAATGAACAGTAACAGACGAAATGAAACGTAAAAATTGGAATATGGAGTCGAGATCTAGCCCGGGCCGATGGAGTTTACGCACGTCCCCCGGGACACTTGCCGAACGAACTTTTTGTTTTATCAAACTGGTAATTCTCATTTTTTGTTTTATTGCCGTAAAGCTCAAGAGATTTATGGTCGGCCACTTTGCATTAATTTCGCATTCATTACAGATCTCTTGAAATTTTCGCCGAATTTTTCCGCCGCTATTGAGTGTAAATTACACTGGAATTATGCATATTTTTATTCAAGTTATGGAGCAAAATATTGTCGTAAACTTAAAGAGCCCCATTATATAGGTCCCGGGCGTAGTTATGTTAACATAACTAATTATTTTTATCAGGGTATGTCTGATTGCAGATATTTTTGATGACGTTAAGAAAACGTAATTGACTGTAAATTGTAATTTGATGTCATTTAAAAACGAGTTTTTTTAAACATACAAATATTAATATTAAATTACATAGTAAGAATAATAATAGTCTTTAATAATTATGATATATTACTGTAGGTGGTTATAGTATTTCTTAAAACTTGAACATATAGTATTTTTTAATTACTTTAAAATTTTGATATATTTATTTTGTGCTCTATAATCATATGTTTAAATCTTTAAGTTTAATTTGTCTAATGAAGTAATACAAGTTAAGCATAGTCACCGACGTAGTTGTTACAATACAATTACTAATTTTGTTGGGTTAAAGATCTCAAGTCAAGAAACTATCACAATATCTGTTCAGATAATGGGTTACCAAATATATTGTCGTGGGCTTATATTAAATATAAAAGGGATAACGTTAAATATATTTTTTTAATTATTATAAAAATACTTAATAAATATAAAAAAATATTGTTTATGTTGCAAAATGTATCACATATAACATTAAGTTAATATTTAGACATATTTGATTCATAGATACTTCGATCTAATGTATTATTCCGTAAACAAATTATGATGTCCACACTAATAAATGGTGACATATACATAAAATAAATAATTGAAAAATACAACCCACTTAATTTAAAATCTAAATACATTTGTAATACACTCCAATTTTGTAGCACAAGTATAGGCATTAAAATAGTTTGAGTGTGGACAACGGAATTCGGAATTCGCCTTCGCCCCAACCGCGCATAGCTTTAGTAAAACCTTTAATGAAGATTAATTGTACCTCAAGAAACAGTTTATATTTGTATTGGATGGTGTCTTTCAATTTAATGACTGGGATTTTGCGAATCAGTCTATCAATAAGGGGAAGATAAGAGAGATAAATGGTCAGCTTTGGTTAAGAATTAAAACTTATTCGATAAAAACACCAGATCTGTCAATGGGTTGTGATAATTTGAAATGAGGTCAATATTTTTAGGCTGAACGTATTTAAATGGTGTGCAAAATAGAAAAGTCAGTCTCCGTTTGTTTCCACTAAACAAGAACAGTTCAAAACACAAAATATTATCTCTACAAAATCGCCTTTAGCTTATCGTCCCGAGCGTATATTGCTGTCCTTTAGAATCCGTTCCTTATCGCAAGGAATTGTCGTGTAGTCCCATTGTATCCCGAAATAGTAGTAATCGACTGCAGCGTTCATGGCTAACGACTCTTTGATTAGAGCTAAGCATTAGGAGTCGGTTCACAATGACAGATAGCACTCGACAACCACAGTATCACAGAAGTACTATAGTCAAATTAAATATTGATTAGGAAGGGTTATTTTGGAAAGGTTATTTGTACTGTGTTGTAAATCTTACAAGCAAATAAATATGTAAATATACTCTTAGACACTAATAAAAGATCCTTAGAAAGAAGAAACTTCTTTCTTCTAATAAAAGATCTACTTTTAATTTGTTTTACGAATATGATTGCGATATTTTTAAAACATTAATCTGCTAGTAAGTTCTAGGATGATAACCAATTGAGCTTATTTAATTCAAAAAAGATTAATGAGGCTGAGACATAACGTTATTTTGATATATCAAAGCTATGTGCTAATGAAACATATTAAGTTATTTATGGATTTGTTCTAAAGGATGTTTTGCATCCTAATTGGACGCGTTTAGTATTTAATGCAATTAATATTATATTGTGATCTGTGAGATAAATAGTATTATCCTCATTAGTATCACTCGATAGATAAAATTTTAGTCGGACACCTGGAGGAATAAATTTTGACAGTCAGTCAGTATAATAAGTATATTCAGAGGTATTCTATTACTAGTATAGGGTATTATGCTGTAAATGACGAAAATTAAAAAAAAACATTTCAATGTATACAAAAATTAAATGCAAGACCAACTTTTGCTCGTGGTTCCATCCTTCTGTTTAGTCTGATTTTATAATTTCATTTTTATACCATTCGTAGAGCTCACAGTTAGTTTGAGCTTAATTTTACCGAGATTCATGCATAAATTGAAGTTAAAATTCGCCGAAAATAAATCTGAATATTGGCATGCACAGCTGAAAGTGTTGTACGCTGTACCAACCACAAATTGCATACACGTGCCGCAATAACAAATTTATTCAAAGGCTTGAATAACATTTATTCTAAAATTTTAAAAGCGAAACAATATTTTATTTTACTGTTTGTTAGTTTTAAATAATGGAATTGATTAGTTAACATTGTATTCTTTCATTTAAGCAGCCGACTTTCATTTGGACTTATTTTAGTTACTTATCTTTATTTTTGGGTTTGTTATATACAGGTTTTTTTAGTTTTGTCTCAGTCAATTTACCATTACATATGAGATTATTAGAATGTACGTATTCAAGAGCTAACAAGGATGTATATAGTATAAAGCTTTCTAATGGTAAGCCCACAGTCTAGATGTCACATTGATATTTACAGAATATTTTTATGCTTATTATGTAAAAAATAAAATAACTTACACTGATATATTATTTCAAGTTTATCATGATATTCGGCTATCATTGTGAAAACGTCCCAACGCCATTTGATCTTGGCGAAAATCCTTATAGAAGGTTTTTATCACCGTAATAGTATGTAATGTTTGTAACTTTGATGTGACATAGGGACAGGGACATTTAACAAAATAGTTTTAATATTATCATATTAAGGTTATTTTTCGAATATAGTCATGTCATGATAACTGGAGACCACGGCTTGGCAAACGTAGTATAGGACGCTCTCCAGCCCGGTGGACCGACAAAATACGTAAGAAAGTTGGTGAAATGTGGACGAGAGAAGCGAAGGTAAGGCACGAGCCTATCCGTCTAGGCCTTAGTCACCACGCCCTTCACGCACATTCTAATCACCCATGCAATCAATGCATCTTTGCCAACGCAGTGACAGTTTATTGATGCTTTTCTTAAATAATAAATCAGCTGGACGGAAGGCAATGAATTCCTTGAGACATTTTGTACTGCTTTTCGGGTATTGGATTTTTTTTCCCAACAAGAAATCCAAATTCTGGGAAAAGTAGACAATAGGCAAGGTCTGGTGAGTAGGGCGGATGACGGAGAGCTTCCAAGCCCAGTTCTTGCAACTTGGAGACCGTCGGCTGCAGTTCGGTCGCGCGTTGTCGTGCAGGAGAAGCGGAGACGAACGATTGACCAATGCTGGTAAGTTGTGCCAGCTTCTCCATCATTGTGTTCAATTCTTCACAGTACACAACTATAGTGAACTAGTGATGCTCATCCAGTTTAGTAAGAATCTGTGATGAAGCACACCGGCCTTAGATCACCAAACAGTGACCATCACTTTTCTAGGGGTAAGTTTTCGTTAAGGGCATTGTTTATGTGCTAAACCAGGATCCAACCAACTTCCAAGCTTTTAATTATCAACCGGGATCCATTTTTCATCGCAGGTAACAATGCAGATCAAAATTTATTCATTTGTGTATCTGTTGAGCAGTGCAAGGCACGTCTCGACGCGTACTACGCGCTGGCGGTTATTGAGTTCGTGGTGCACCCATTTGTCAAGCTTTTTTACCTAGCCCATTTAACCCAAATGAACAAATATTGTTTAGCTTCAGCTCACACAATCGCCTTTAGTTGGTCATTATCTACCAGTCTTCGGACGACCGCGAGGTTCATTTTTCAGGTTGAAATTCCCAGAACGGAAGTGAGCAAACTAATTAAAGGTGGTGTGTTGGTTTATAGTGAAAGCTCTGTAAACGTCGTTGATATTGCATGCCACTTGTATCCTGTTGTTGCCACTTCTTAAATTACTTCAATTTTTGACGTATCCATGATGACGAAATATATTGAACTGCGATGAAAATGTAACACTAATCAATAAACAAATGAGTACATTAGTAATAATAAAATTTGAATTCTACAAAAAAAAAAATTTGATTTATTTATTTTATTTATTTACAAATGCATAGCGACTTACCAGTATACACCAAAATGTCAGCATGCTAGTTTAAAATAATAAAAAACATTAAATGCAAAACGTCAAAGTGCTATAAAATTAATGAAAGTATGTCAAAGAATCAATAAAACATAAAGCAAAATACAAAATTCAATAAAATACAAATATGGCAAATAATAAAATTAAAATAAAAAGAAATTAAATAATAACATATGTACCACAATTCAAATGAAATATGTATTTTTGAATGTCAATTACAAAATTGTTGATTTGACATGGCCAGTACTGCAGAAGTGCAATTGCATAAGTTAAGACCTATTATTTGTAGTCTCGACACAAAGAAGAAAGTTATAGTAGGTATGGAATCAATAAATGTATAATGTTATCGATGGTACAATCTATATTTTCAGTGTGAACTTGGGGAGATAATTAGCTAAATTTAGTTATAGATAACCCTGCGAAATCGAAGTTATCTTTTGATAATACCTAAAGATAGTATAATCTGTAAAACCTATATCCAGAAGAAAATTACTAGTCTTATCGTAGCACTGAACTTGTGTTAAATGAAGCTAAGGACATAAAAAGAAGTTTTTTCTATTTTTTGATATCACAGGCTACGATAACAAGTCGATTTTATTTAAGTGGAAAAAATGCCAAACTCAATATTCGTACGTCTAGAGAACTCCATGTTACACGAATGTTATTATAAACAAAATTGTGAAGATAACAGCACTTTATGCTATTAAATATTCAGGAAATGTTATTACTATGTATACCGTAATGGTTTGTATGAACACGGAAATATTGTTCATTAGTTTCAAGTTATTTATTTTATTGACTACATGTAACCTCTTAACGTCCATATTTTGGCGCTTGACATATATAAGTTCAGATGGCATAAGAAAGTTCACATACTTAATGAATGAAAACACCTGAACCAGGAAATTTGACATTTAGGTAGCATTTTAATTAAAATGTTCACAGTATACAATAAATTAGAATATAAAACTAAAATTTTAAATTAACAACGCATTTAGCGAATAAATGTACTTCTGTTATTTGCGCGTTGTGGAAAGTCCATTTGAGGTATCAACTAAAATAGTTAGAGAAAAAAAAGCTAAATTAAGCCATTTACCGAACATCAAGCATATGAAATGGCTCTATAAAGACACCACCCAGCATTATATAGGGTCTAGAAGATATTTCCAGACAAATATAATAAAATGACAAAAATTAAGTTTCGGATTTAGATTCAGTTCAGGTCAAAATATATCAAAAAAATATTTTATTTGGGCACACAGTGTGTTTGAGGTATGCTGTCCCGTTCTTATTCTACTAAAGTGTACCTAACTTGCATTTCAGCCATATCTTTCTTTAGCAAAGTATTCCTTAGTAAGTATTAAAGACATCTAACATTTCTTTCTAATTGTCATCTCTTTTTACTTGTAGTTGATAGGCCAACTCCTTGGTTGACTTTAACTCTTGCGACGTCAATTCAAGTTGACAAGCAACACGTGTCTTCATAAAAGCAGAAGGTCAAATTTAACTTTAAATAAAATTGAATAAACAAATTTCAGGGAGTCTCATTAATAACTAAGATGCTATGTCAACTTAAAGTTAATAACCTCTTCGCGTGATACGCACTCAGATATCTCGAAAAACTATAAATCTATTTTTTGAAACTAATACAAACTAATTAACTTTAAAATGATAAATAAATTTCCAGTGACGCTAACACAGCGCCATCTAGCCCCATATTAAGCGAGAAGCTTGTAATTGGGGTACTAAACAAGTAATAAACATACATCATTAATTTATTTTTGAAAATACATACTTAATATATATAGAAACACCCAGACCATTACAAACGGACATGTTCATGCACACAAATGTTTGAACTGCCCGCGAATCGAACCCGGAAACTTTGGTGTAGTAGCTGATGTCTCGACCATTACACCAAATTGGTCGTCAAAGGTAACAATGATTCAAACAGAATTTGAATTCATATTGACAGATGCCAGAACTCACTTTTTGTTCTTATTTTCACTATAAAAATAATTGGTATACGCACTTATTTATTTTATTTCTTAACACTTATTCTTTAGTTAAACTCGTTAAGCGACGATATTAATTAACGCCTTATTTATTATATTTACAATTATTTTAAAATTAAATATCGGGACAAGTTGAAATCAGCTGTTTGTCCGAGTGTTGCCACGGCGAGTATAAACCGGTACATTTTACATACCTAGTCTGGTGAACATACTTTTATCTTTTCATTGAAAAATAAAGACAACCGATATCAGAGCATTTAAATATAACTTCTGACTTTATAATATTAGAGCTTTAAGCTGGACTCTACAAGCTCTTACACCACATGGGTTTAGTACAGTTTAGTTGTATAATACTGTTCTCTTGTCATATATTATATTTTAGCATAGTGTCTTTAATAAATAATATCTAAAACTGCTATGAAATACAGACCCATTAGGTTTATACTAAATGTATCGTATTAACTACTTGCAGATCAATGTTTCTACTGTAAGGAAACCAAAATTAAAAGTAAATTAACGCGGTTAATAATATTTCACCGAATGATTAACTCGTTAAGTATTTACTGTTATATAGTTTTGAAACAAATATGAGTCTTATACTGACTAATATTGTTAATAATACTTGCACTCGACTGCTACGTCAAAGCTGTGTAATCAACTTAAAATATACCCTACCCCATTTTGTTGCGTCTCTTATAAGCAATGCATCAAATCTGACAATACTCGGGGTGCCGATAAAATGTAACACTGTTGCAAAATCTCTATCCGCTCGTTGCACGTTTCAAATCATTTATCTAAAAGCTGCTCCCTTCCTCCATCAAAACTAAATCAAGTAGGGCGTGCGGCGACCGCCCTTGCAGTAAGATAAAATGTAAAGGGAAGTTTGATTCACTCGCGTGACACGCGGAGGGTTTCGGTCCTTCCAAGAGCAGATTGAATTGGAAAATAAATTATAATTTATGCTCTTCTCTTAAGGTATATCTTATTGTCATATTTATGAGTTGTTGTTAATGACTGAATATAGAAGGTCTGGAGGATTCAGGTTAAAATCCCGCCACGCTCTAATGTCATTTCCAATCTTCGAAATTATATGTAATATATCCGACGCTCTTATGTTGAAGAAAACCTCGTGAGGAAACCTGGGTCAGCCTGTGAAGAGATTCAAATGTTTCAATTATAACCGGCAGTATATAATTAAATAGAATACTGATTAAATGCATGTTTTAAACACTTTGTTTCACATTCCAGTGCATACGAGAGGAATACATTAGCATATGTTTAACAAAATCATACATTAATTAGTAAAGAAGTTACTTTTATAGCATTCTGTTCACATAGGCCAGATTTCGACATTTCTCTTTGTAGAACGAGAATAATACTAGTACTAGTAGTTTAACTGAACTTTGTTCAATTTAACTTATCTTCCATAAACGTTATGAAATACTTAGATCAGTGTGTTTTTAGTCATCATAAAAAAACAATATTGATACATATAAATCTCCAAGCTTAACTTTTAAAACGTTAGTGCCTACATGTTGGATTTCTGAGAAAATGCCTAATTATTGAATAATATCAACTTTCTTTAAACGATGAGCAGTTAAGTAAAAATATTTTAAACTTTATATATTGTAGGGAAGGGGAAATAAAAATACAGGAAAAAACAAAACTATCATTACATCCAGTACCTACATAATATATTTTTTTTTATTTTTATAACAATTTACTTTTCCACTATCATTTTTAAAAATTTCCCAGTTTTTTTTTGTATTAATAAAAGAATATCAATATCCTATTACAGGTCCTCGAACTTGAAAAATACTTATTATTGAAACGAATGAAATAACATAAAACGTAGCTGACGATAAAGAAACGTTGAAAAGGGATAAGCTCGAAACGCCCGCGTCCCAGCATCGGGAATAACGTCGTCTTCATCCAGATATCTTTATATTTGCCTACAACTCATATCTTCGAGTAGATGGTACTTAGTAACTTAGTGAGACATTATTGGAAAACTCGAGCAAAGTCTTACAAGGCAAAGTTCGATTTTATCGAGGTTAACCCGTATGTATCATAAAAGTTAAATTTAATTCCAACCGAGATTAGATATCTGGCAACATTTGCACGATTTAATGATGAAATATGAAGCTTAATTTATTTTAGAGGTCGCAAGGTCTCATAAACTGTAATTTTGTTAGTTACAACGTCTTGATGATGGCAAAAATGCTTAAGCGCTGGAATCCAAGTATGTGTTCATTAAGAATTAATTGGAAGTCACAAATAAAATTAACGAGTCAGGTATAGAACAATAAAGAATGAATTGGTATTATATTTATTAAGAAGGAAATTCGTTTTTTGTCCTTTTTTCATTGTTCTCATATTAGTGTAGTATTTCGTATTGACATTTTTATCTCAATCATAAATATAATATATAAGTATGTATTTTGTTTGTGTATATATTTACATGTATATTTGTGTATTGCTTATTTAAATTTATGTACGCGTAGTTCAAGTAATATGTATATATTTATCACTGCTGTTTCTTAAGATTTTGTATTATTATTTTATTATGTCCTTTTTTTATACGCACCACTTATATTTATTTCTGCATGCCCTTCGGTTCACTGGAAAACAATGTCATTCGTCATTGAGATCGCCGTTGTACAATTTTTTTATGTACAGTAAAGTTGTGGTTGAGACGTCGGCTGCAACACCAAGGGTCCGAGTTCGATCCCCGGGCATTACAAACATTTGTGTGCATGAACATGTCTGTTTGTAATGGTCCGGGTGTTTTCTATGTATAATATGTGTGTATTTACAAAAAAAATATGTATATAAGTATGTTTATCCGTTGTTTAGTACCCATAATACAGGCTTCACGTTTAACTTGGGGCTAGATGTCGCTGTGTAAATGTCAGTGGATATTTATTTTATTTAATTAAATAATAATATCCAAATAAGAGCCAGAGAAATCTGTTGCCTTCCAGCCAGAGATCTGGAGGGCGCCCGTTCAAATCCCACCACTTAGCAATATGCTTTCGAATTTATATGAAATGATATGTACGTTTACCCGACGCTTAATAAGGTAAAGGAAAACATCGTGAGGAAACATGCACACGCCTGTGAAGAGATTCAAAGGTTATGCGTGAAGCCAGCCGCCAATCCGTACTGGGCTCGCGTGGACGACTAAGGTCTCTTTAACAAGAGGCACGAACCCGTTAAGGGTAACGGGTTCGTGCCTCTTGTTTGGCAGTAACTTAGCAATTAGTCTCGAAACCAATTGCATATTTTTTCAGTAATATTTGTTTTATCTGTAATATCATATAACAACTCACTGTTCAAACTTATATTTTCAAATTAAATAATTTCAGAGTTGACCTCACACCATTTTACAGTAATACGTAGATGCTAACCTAGCTCACATAATTAGTTTCTTAGAAATGGATAATAATTATTCGCGAAAACATAAGTCTGCAAGTGAAAACTTATGCGTACGTTCTGCGCTGTTGTTCTAAATACTATAATTTGCAAAGGAATAAATCATAAGCATATTTGCGTTGTTCTATAGGTGCATCCGAGCAGGTGACTGTGACAGCACAAATAATGAGGCCCCAAATGCAAACAATGAACCACGGGGCTATGAATGACCTTTTGTGTGCGGGTTACTTTGTACAAATGCAATGACACTGTGCCAAAAGAATTTACTAATAATCCGAGCTATTGCTGCGTTGTATACAACCGCCATACCTTGAGTAAACGAGGTGCTAGGTTGATTTAATGAAGCCAAAAGAAATATTATAGGCTTTTTATATCATTCTTACTATGAGTGGGTATCTATTTATCTGTATAGTGTGTAAAATGTTTTTTTTTTAACTATTGACTTTTAGTTACCGAAACAAAAATGATTATTTACTTGTTCTGAATTTGATGATGCGAAAATCATATAAATTTAGATAAAAACAATGTGGGTTATCAGTTAAACTTTGCACAAGCAAGTATATGATACTCAATTACTTATAAGACGGACAGTCGACCTTCAAGGTTGCACGTAGTCGCTCGACATCGGTATTATCTTTCGATTGGTAAGAGTTTAATGTATTGGATGAAGGCCAGATGTTTCTTTCAGCTAAAATTATGCCTTATAATTATTATTCTGTAAATTATCTGCAAAGTTTAGGGTACTCTATTGTAAAACACTTATTATTTATCCAGTTCATTATATTCTGATGATTTAAGTTGATACATATAGAAGAAGCAAAATACATGTAATAATTTTACTGGCATCTGGCATTTTACTGGCACTGGCACCTCTAAGAGAAAATGGCTTGAAGGAGTGTGTGTAAGTAACAGTTACTAAACAAGTTTAAAACATATTAAAGTAATTTCTAATCGTTTATTACAATGTGATTTTAATGTTATAAGTGCACAGTACGGTCAAGACGCTAGTAAGTGATACGTCTGAATATGACGGAGCAGTATTGAAAGTGAACTGATAGACAGTTATTATTTTCCGTCAATGCCTATGCCCCTGTCACTCGAGATAAAAAATGTTAGGTCTCATATACCCGGTAATTTTTCTACAGTGCCCTCATGCCGAAACACAAAAGTGCATAACACTCCTGTTTCATGGCATAATACCTGGCACTGCGATGGTACCTATCTAGACAACTCAGTATCGTGTCTCACTAAACTGTACACTGCTGGTCATAGGCTAGATATAACACAATTTTTTTGAATGGTAATATGTTTGCAATGACGCCCAACTGATGCTCTAGATTGTCGCGCTTATAACATCAATGACTCGCAAAAAACATGTTTTATGACTTGTGACGTGAAGTGTTTGTAATCTTTATAAAGTATGCCTATACATAAATAACCACGGGTATCTATTACAATGCGTTAACTGTGTATTTTTTTAAGTATGCATTTAGTGTGAATAAATAACAGTTTATGTTTAATACCCATGTATGTAATATATAAATGAGTTTGTAATATGATGCTTTTGGCTTGGATAATTGCAAGCTCAACATAATTCGAGAAAAAAGAAAAACATTTCCGAACAACATCGTTACATTAACTAAATAAGCTAAGTAGGGAATCCCGCCCTCTCTTAATTACATAATCCGTGATTTTCTTCATAATTACTAGAATCTTGAGTTGAAAAAACAGTTGGGGGCACGTCTTAGGCAAATATCATGGCTTGAGGTGGAGGTTCATCTCGAGATAAGCGGCCGACGGACGGCATCTGGCTCGGTAATTAAGAACATCTGCCTACGTTCAATTTTGAAACGGCGGATGAGTTGCCGCGCCTTCGGGTCCATTCAGGACTCCGAGGGTACGAGCAAATTGCTAAACTTTCAATTAAAGAGTTGTTATTCAAACCGCTCCCGGTTCCTCGATGGAATTATATTTTTTCGCAACGAAAACTCTTATAGGTACTTGTTTCCCGTTCCACTTGGCCACAGTTTTACGATTTCTCAAATTAAGTTGTGAAAATTTATTAACGGCTGTCTCGTCGGTTTAAATAGGTTTTCTGCTTAGCTTTTATGCAATTGGTTTATTGTGCAAAACGCTTTCACGTAAAATTCGTGATTGAAATCTTTCAAAAACATTGATTTCATTACAAACTGAAAAGTCCTCGGGATATAATAACATCTTTCGTAATCACTTTGATAGACAAAGCTCTTAATCTGAAACACAACTAATTCAATTTTACATTTCTACAAGGTAGTTAGTCAGGGTTAGAAGGTTATTTTAAATTTGTTATTGTGCTCATAGGGCATTTCAATTCATTATTGTGTAGCCCAGTTATTTGACAGCTTTGTTTAAAACTTTTAATCATAATACGGTTACAGGTAATAATGTATTAAAATTATAACATCATTACATTTATCTTTTCTGGCTTAGAAAAGCTACACAAAATCAACGTAATCAACCTGAAATATTTGAGTACAACTATTAATAATAATAAAAAGAAGGCAGAGATATGTCTGTGATAAAAAACTCAAATGAAATCCTTATTTTAGATTCAATTGTCACATTACATAACAACTAGCTTTTGCGTGCGACTTCGTCCGCGTGGAATAGTTACTTTGGGCTAACGCTCTCTTTAACCCAGATATCGGGTTAAAGAGAGCATAAGATTTTAATTGAAGTTGAATGATGTAAAGAGCAATTTTGTTTAGAAAAAAAACTTTGATAAATAAAGTATTTATTTGGATAAGTTTTATTATCATATTTATGAAAACACCTTCGCCAATGATGAATTATTTTAGAAAAAAATATTAGCAAAAATATGTTTTAGGGAGCCAACTTAAAAGCCTTAATACCTACATATACTGACACCGACATTTTTTTAGCTCCAAGTATCAAAATTCCCCCCGATTTTGAAACATTATTCACTGCTGCTCCGCTCCTATTGTACTTTGTAGCGTGATGATATACAGCCTATAGCCTTCCTCGATTAATAAGCTATCTAAAACAGAAATACTTTTTTCGAATCGAACCAGTAGTTCCTGAGATTAGCGCGTTCAAACAAACAAACTCTACAGCTTTATAGTATAAGTATAGATTTGTAATCAAAAATTTACCATGAAACCAATTTGTAATCAAAAATTATCCTTTAAGAAAAAAATAATACCGTGAGGGGTGTGTCTGAGGGTTTAATATTCTTAGCCGCCGTTTTCTGTGAGTATGGCATCACTCCAGTTGATTTGGCCGATTGAGCTTTACGCATAATTATAAGGGTTGGTACTACTTTCACTGGAATATATTAATGATCTACCAATTCGTGATTACTATGAAACGGCAACAATCATGAAATTATTTGTGAATCATTTATCAAATAAGTCGCATATTTCCATTACATTGCAATACTTTCCTATTAATGGAATCGTGTACATGAATTTACTAATTCGGCACAAACAAATTTCACAAAACAAACTATATAATAGGGTTCCTCTGGTGGTAAATGATACCGCTAACCATCAGCACTTGCAACTCCTCAAGGAAGGAGCATCAAATATATTGCGAATCTTAAAAGGGAGAGGTTAATGGAAAAGTAGGATGGGAGAAGACCTCACTCACTCGGCAAAACATAAAGTAAAGCGTTGTTTTACACCGGTATTCCGTGGCCATTCTAGCCTTAGCTAAGCTCTCCCACACTGATTTGAGGACATATATATATAAAGATATATAGAATCCCAGAAATAAAAATCTGGAGAAGTAATCTGATACATTAGCGCTATTTTCAAGCAGTTAATATCCAGTGTAGTTTTCCCTTGATTCGTAATTGTTACAATAATATTAATTTCTATTTCAGTATTACGGGTGTTGAGAACGCGTTCGGCTAGATGCGCGGTCACCGGTCTACGAGGGAGTATGCTGGTGCATCTCTTGATACTTAGCGCTGCACTAGCGGCGGCCAACACCGGCAAGCACGGTATTTATAATTTTATTTTTAACTGATTGATTGCTCTTATCAGTTCGCTCACTCGGTGGCAATATTCAATAATAACATAAAATTTTATATTAAATGATCTTTAGAGAGAGTCTTTTTTGTAAAGTTTTTCTGCGTCCAATAAAAAAGGATGCTTTCAAAAATAGAACTTTTATACATGTAAGTAACATTTTTGTGAATATGTTACCTACTTAATGATATATTTGTATTCAAGATATGCTTGTGTAAGGGGCATAAGAATTTATCTTAATTTTTTCCATACAAAATTGGTTATAGTGAGTATTGTGGTAATGCAATAATGAACTTTAAAGGAGGAAGTGGTTTCTCAATCGACTGTATCTATGTTTTATTATGTTTAATCGCGAATATCTGCGTCGTATACAAGTAAGTATGAACCGCTCCTGTTTGTCTTTTTATTGAAAAGAAGACAATTTACAGTTGATCTCATGACAAGGAAAGAAAGTCTGGATTTAACCCTTTCCAATATACAAATGTCGCTAAAAGTACAAAAGAATTATTCTCCAATGTCCCATATATGTTTGTGTATCGACGGGTGAATCGGATGTAAGCTTGTTTAGAATATATTGACCCGGCATCCGAGGGTATAAAGCTCGTTAGTAATAGGATACCATAAACAGCTGGAGTTATACGATCACGCTTTATTGTCCAAGTTTATTATCTACTGATTATTATATTCAAATATTACTACAATGTTTTATTGGCATATAAAGTAATGCCAGCTCCGCCCTTGTTGTTCAGAAATAAGTGCACACAGAGTTCCTAAGTTGAAAAATTTCGAGTAAAATTTGCATAACCTCAGCTCAGTTGGCTTTTTCATACTTTTTTCTTTTTCATTTTATCCCCCTCGCTGGTTCGTAACTCATTTCATTAGGAGATTCTATACATTATTAATACGGTTAATGCCGACACGCCTGCCGTGATATTTTATCATCTGTCGATTTACTCTTTATTTGACTATAACTTAATATTTTCTATTGTGTAAAATATATTCAACGTTCTACCGCAAACATTTATTCTTGGCTCGATAAAAAAATTATTAAATAATATAATATGATTGAATGGATTTACATTATTTGTTTACTATGCTCAATTGTGACGAATTTATATTATACAACCCAATTTTTTTTTACATTCTATCTAGATTTCTAGTTACGAAATTCAGTATCAAATACAAAGCATAATTTCAATCCAGCACTTATTTACTCATTAAATACATAATCTCTCCCATATTATTTCTGAAAACTTGGCACATGTTCAGCAGTACAGATTATGAACGTTCATTATAAAGTTCGTAACTTCAAATTATTCATCTTTATCAGCGTAAGGTTCGGAGGTTTAGCGACCTATCAGCTGAGTAATGTCTGGCTGTCACAATGGTATCACGTATGGAATCTCTTTTCATTGTTACCATTTGAATTTGATGTATTGTAATCTTTTGTTATTGTTACAAATAGAACTGGTTTATTTCTTCTTTTAATGTGGATGGTGTGAGTATAAGAACACACTTAAAAAAAAAAAATTAAATAAAATAATATAATACATACGGTAATATGCGTCGCTTTCTCAGTCTACTATTTTTTACGCCATAACAGTAATATTTTTGGTATAGCCATGTAACTGGGTAAAGGTTGGTTATAATAAATCCTGTGGCGCTATGCTTGGAAATTCGGCTACTGCATCATGGGCCCGGGTTCAATCCTTGGTCAGTACATATATTTGTGTAAAATAAGTCTTTAAAGTTTATTAAGTACCTATATTTAACATTGTTTAGTGCAAACCTTGTTGGGGCTATATGGCGCAGTTTGAATAAAAAGATGACAAATTCTACTAACCATCCGGAGGGCTGTTTGCTTTGTATATAATTATCTTTCTCAATAATACCATTTAAATATAGCACTGAAATGTAAAAAACTGTACAACAGTAGATTAACAATGATTTGTTGAACGATGGGCAGAAAACCGGTGTTAAAAAACGCTTTGCGTCGTGCTTTGAAATCTTGTCAGCAAAATTTGCATCAATAAACCATTATTAACTATATTTTTACTGCCCTGTATGATATCATAATTAATGTAAATTAAATATCACTAAGCCATATTGTTATCTTTTACGCTCTTTGAAGAGAGCTCTGTAATTCATGATTTTCCTAGTTCAAAGGCAATCTTTTACACATTCAAATTTTGCTCTTCGGTGTTTCTGTGTGAGATAGATAGATGATTATGAAGAGGAATAAATATATAACTGTTTGTTATTAAATTGTATTGCCTTTGTTGTTTGGTTCCCTGGTGCTATCTTAAAATATTAGTCGCAAATACCCACCAATTAACCGCAGGCCATCAGACTTATTTTTTATTGCTTGACTAATAAACATATTTTTTATTCTATTAAGTAAATATAGTATAAATAATATATTATATATAATATTATATAGTAATTTAGTCCTGTTTGATACTTTAATAAATGTATGTGTACAAATACATCATAACGAATAGAGGATAAGCTTAAGAAATAAATTGCTCAATTCTTCGATCATAGTTTCTATAATCGAAGGCTCGATTTAATAATTTGATTATAAACAAATTCGGAAATACCAAAAAACTGGACATAATAAGCCATCATATTAAGAAATTGAATATAATTTAAACGGAATCAATACTTAAACTTTCATGTGATTTAATAAATATCTCCGCAATAGATCTAGAAACGTTTAATCAATGCCGGCCATAAGTTCTTAGGAAATCCTTAGCAATAAACATTTCTTAGGCACTTCATTTCAGTACAGACATAATTCCCTTGGGGCAAGTTTTATTCCTCCGCGACCCCTGTAAGTAAACAGGACGCTGATCTTCACTTCCCGGAAGACGCGCACTAATCCCTGATTCCGCTTGGCGTGGGGACTTATGTACGTCTACAAGTATAAAACGTTGTTATGCTTACGTCCGAATAAACATAAATATCCACTGAAACTCACACAGAGCGCCACCAAACCGAGCAGTAGCCTGTAATATGGATACTAAACTACGGATAAACATACTAACATATTTTTTTTGTAAATACATACATATTATACGTAGAAAAACCCAGAACAATACAAATAGATACGTTCATGCACACAAATGTTTGCACCGCCGAGTAACGAACCCGGAACCCTTGGTGTAATAGCCGACGTCTCAACCACTACACCAGATAGGTCTTCTTTAATAGATGGGAATAAAACACCAAAACGTTTTGAAAAACTGTTATTTTTTTGCTTTAACTAATTTATAGTACTTTAATTTAATTATCGGTATTGGTGTGGTATTGGTAACAAAGTACTTGATGTGAAAATATTGTATAAACAGGATTTCTTGCACACTTACAAGTTAACATTACTACTGTCGATTGTGATAAATATTAATCTGTTTTAAATTGTTACTTTTGAATAAATGAAATGGCTTTACTAAGTAAAGCTGACAGACTAACACAAGAACAAAGAAAATTGTTTACATCTAGCTATATTTTGACTGTTATTTAGATTTGACACTTAAAGTCATGTAATTGTCACGGAAGTAGATCAAAATAGCAACATCACAGAAAATGAAGTTACCAGGCATAAAACCATGTTCGTACCGAATACAAGTTTAGTTGTGTATATTAATTAGGTACCTATTATCCGGATGAGAGAACCAAACTAATTGCCAACTTATTATTCCCACCAATTCCCACAGTTGGCGAGGCATCGCTCTGACACTCAATTGTTAATACAACACAGGGAACATTAATTTCTCTGTATGAAATTAGTAACCTGCCTTATAAATTGCTCGGCAAACGGCGCGAATATGGGGGCGACAGCGTTCTGCTAATTAGGCAACAGCTAATTTAATCGTTCACCTACCAGTCCTTTGACGGCATTAATTGGTCGGCGACGTCATACATACATCAAGAGCAGATAGTGATCATTAGTGGTATTTTGTTATTCGACGGCAGCCGGTGCCGTGTTGGTTAATGATTTTATCATATCCAATACGAACAAATGACAAGCTTTTAGACCGATGATCAAATGTCATATTTTATGTTACTGCTATCAATAATAATAATATTTATTTATTTCTTCTTTCACATTGTCTTACCATAACAAGAACTTACTTTAGTTACAAGAAATTTAATCATTTGACATCTAAGTGAGAGTCTGGCAACTGTACTAGGAGACCTATATGACAGTCCCCTTCTCATTTGGCGATATATTGTGAGAATTAAGCTGAGGTAAATTATTGAATGTGCTGGGCGGCGTGTGCGTGGGTTGTGTTTGTGTGTGTGTATACAGATGAGAACTGGTAACAACTATCCGTTTTATTATAGTCTAAGTTTTTAGCCAATTTGCCGTTACAAATTGTCATGGCAAAAATGTTATGACAAATTAATGATTGTAGAAGTCAATGAAATTCTAAATTTTTGCGTATAGATACGAAATTAGACAAATACAAATGTTCTGAAAACTAAATAAAACCAACTGAATATTGTAAATGTTTTTAGAAATCTTCGCCTTTTTGCAGACCTGGGGGGTTACCGCAATTTCTTAAAACAGTCTATTCAACTTATCGCAGTCCACTGATGGACATAGGTCTCCCCCATTTTGCGCCAGATATCCCGATCCTCCGCTTTTCTCATCCAGCTCCCACCAGCGACCTTACGCAAGTCGCAAGCATTTAGATTTAAATTAGGGCAGCCAATAAAAACTAAACTGTACGTGTGCGACAGCGTCTTTAACCATTAGATGAGCCGTCTGCTCGTTTGCCCGCTATCCCAATAAAAAAAACTAGATTCATATCTTATCAAAAAACTGAACAAAACTATTTTAAGAGTAAGGAAAAGTACAAAAATTAAATAGTTTATTGATATGATCAAACATCGTTACGAACGATCTCTTAATCGTATTCGCAAAGGTTGAAACGGGAATCTTGAATATTCTTAGTGAATAGCATAGCTACTGAAATAAGAAATACCAAATGAACACTGCCTTTGTGAACTTAGAACTGAATCCCTGGAGGTTTATGTCTTTTCGGATCAGGCGGCTTACCAGGGACGCGTGGGAAACTCCTACCCCTCATAAATATTTACTTTATGAAATAACACTCCCCGAGATCAGGTAAGATACATACCTGAAAGCAGGTGATAACTTCCAAATGACGAAAAACAGATGATATATTGCTATTATATAAGAATAATATTTATTTTGTAACTGTCTAGTTGACACTCTTGACGAGTCGCTTCTGCTGCGTTACGACGCAATCTATTTTGTGTTTGTATAACCTCAAACCTACAAACATTATTAGGAGAAATTGAATAAAAACATTGTCGTCTTTTTGACATTCTTGGAACATTACTTCACATCGTATTAACAATTTTAAGAGGAGAAAACCTGATTTTATTTTAGAAATGCGTTGTTCAATATGTACAAAGGCACAAAACCTTTTGTATTTGGTGGAAACGTAATCAGTTTAGTCCACTTTATTATATTTAAAGGATAATTGCTTGCGATTCAAACTAAAATACTTATAATATATTAAGGCGCTGAAATTTAAAGAAGTATGTCACCAGAGTCCATACAAAAGAATTACTTACAAGCACTTCATTGCAAATGTAAATATGATAAAAAAATTCTACGAAAACATTCACTTTTTTTTTATGTATACTGCTATTTATTATAAATGTATTAATAATAGATATTTTTGTGCGCGTCTGTCTTTGGTGGTCGACCGGAATAAAATATGATTTCTTTTTGATAAGCCGTTTCATAACAAATTACTATCTCTTTACATTGCCAACGACTACAAAAAAGAAGTCATACTTAGTCTTTGACAATAACAGATCAGCAACCAACATTTAACAATCAACACGGAACTCCTGTAGTACTTAGAGCAACACGAACGGCTTTCACCATGGTCATCGAGTTGATAATCTTCTAGTGTATCTTACTCACCAGTGTACGCCCGCTATTGAAATTGGCAACGTGAGGCATAATTAACAGTCAGCCAAGACATAGAAAATCTGGCCACCAAACCAGGATCATCTTTCGAAGTTATCAACTTATGAACTTCCAGATGTTATGCGTGTAAGCACTGTCTGTAAGTATTAAACACTTTTCGAAGACATTTTTGTTTATAACATAAAACTTTAAACAAAACAGGCACTAAACAAATCAATCGATTTAATGAAAATTGTCCTCTACAGTTATAATTTGAATATAAATAATCGTAATACACTTCCCATAACCGAGTCCTTTATATTGCTTTTGTATCTTTGACCTTATTTTCCTGGGCTGATATTAATAACTTACTATTGTTGGGAAGCGAACGATATTTTTCTATTGAAAAAAACTGGGGCACTCGTCACTCATGTACAATGGAATCATCTATAATTGTATTGTGATATTTATATTTCAGTGAACTTATCGGATATTTTTCGATTATAATTTCATAGCTTAACCAAACTATTTGATAGTTTACAAAAATGCACAATCTTCGAGATACCCTTCACGACGTTCTGGTACATTGGAAATGCACTTAGATTGAGCAAATTTATAACAAAAACTACTCTACTGTCCCGGATAAATTTGAATTCCATATTTTTATAAACGGATTTCGCCCTTTAAACAAGCGCAGCTTTTTGCCTTTGAATAGCGTGGGCTTATATATATACCCGAGCCTCTTCAATCGGTTTTCGTTTTCGAGACATTGTTTCATTGCCGATTCAAGTTGAGATGTAATGAAAAAATCCCCTCATTTTCATTTTTTAGGGTTCCGTAGCCAAATGGCAAAAAACGATACCATTATAGATTCGTCAAGTCTGTCTGTCTGTCTTCGTCCGTCCGTCCGAATTACTTCCGAAACTATAAGCACTTCATACTTTGTATTCTGTGAACCGCGATTAGGTTTTAATAAGAAACTTGAAAAAATATTATCATTTACCCCCACGTGTGGGGTATGAATGTATAGATTTCTAAAAATGGTATTCAGGTTTCTAATATTTTTTTATAAATTGAATAGTTTGCGCAAAAGACACTTCCAAAGTTGAAAAAATTGTGTGCCCAGATTCTAATTTCTAAACTATGGAGTTGATAAAAAAAATAAATGATGTACATTTCCATAAAATCTAACAAAGAAATTTAGTTTGAACGATTTCTGATGTGTAGTTTTTTTTTATACGTCGTTATCGGTGAACCACTATTTAATATTTAATATTCATATTAAACCTGTAGTAGGTGCCTAAGTAAATGAAAATTACATTATTTTATGTAACTTGCTGCTGCTGAGGGTTCCCTTCCACGGGCGATTCCGACACGCGCTTGGCCAATTTATTTTACCACTGTTGCACTTTCACTGCAAACGGCCACTTGGAACACATATTTTATACCGAATTAACCAGTAGTAGGGAAAGTGGGAAACACGAACGCTGGGGAATCCCGAACGCATCAGTTCTACTATGTTAGAAGGCGAGGCAATATATGTGTGTAGCCACTTCAAACATCACGCCACTCTTAAGTGCCAGGTAGCGACGTAACACGATCGGGCGCACGTGTGGGTCAAGGTATGTTTTTTTAAATTTTTTATGTGTATTTGATGTAATTTTTGCGTAAAAAGAACTCGATGTAACTTTATTTATATGAATAGTATAAAATACAACGTATGTGTGCTAGAATACTCACAATCTAAGCTTCCGATGGCAGAACAGCTAAAGGCATACGTAGACATAACATATGTTATTTTATTACATTTTTGTATTTTGATACTGTCGGGCAATGGCGAACGCACCGTGGTGGGTAATCCCGAACGTTCGGGATTTCCCCTCCTATATCTTAATGATGAGAGATAAATTTGTATGTAATTTTTATTTGTTTTAGATGCCTCGAAATTATATTAGGAAAACAGAAACAAAATATCACGATCTCAAAAAAGCAATCGAAGATGTAAAAACAAAGAAATTAACCACAATTTATGACCATTTGAAAAAGGATGTAACAAAAGTACCTAAAACTGGCAGAAAGCCAATATTTTCTGAATCGCACAAGTTATGAACACTCGGTCACTCAATCTATCTGATATTGCTGAATTACCAATTATGTCTCCTAAAATTTCTAAGCGGAATATTAGAAAAAAACAATCTATTATTATTACTAGCACACCTATGAAGGAGCAACTTGAAGCAAAAAAAAAGAAACAAGAAAAAGTAATTAAAATATCTGAAAAGAAGCCAAAGAATAAGACTGAAATGCAAAGACTAAAACGTAATGAAACAATAACCAGGAAAGTACGAAAAAAATTAAAAATTTTGAAGACTTTACCATTTAGAAGACAGAAAAACAAAAAAAGAATAATGCTGAGAAAAAGGACAACAAGGAGAAAAAGGAAAAAAAATAAGGATGATAAAGAGTATTATTGCATTTTTTGTAATGAAAAATATAACAACTCTGAAACTTGGATTCAGTGTTACGTATGTTTGAATTGGGCTCATGAAAAATGCACTGATGAACGTCAGCAGGCTACAAATGTGATTTGTGTCGTAATTAAAGGCTAATTACAGAATAGAATAATGTTAGTTCATAAGATTACTAATGAATGATCAACGTTAAGAGGCTACAAATATGATCTCGGTTGTAATAAAAGACTGATTATAGATGATTATTGTTAGTTCGTAATTACCCCCTATGCTGTTCGTAGTTACCCGACCCTTGTCGGGTAAACCCGAATGCTAAGGTTTTTGTGATTTGTTTAAAATTTGAACTTTTATTAAAAATATGTAAATGTTTATTCTTAAAGTAGTTACTTAAATAGTTTATCTTGAATGTAATATGAAAAATTAAAGTGTATGTCATATATTTTCTGATTTATTTCAATTTTCTCTTAGGTGTTCGTGATTACCCCACTTTCCCCTAATTCAGATCTTATCAGCCGATAATGAAACAGAGTAAAAAGGGAGAGACACAAACGTCACGTTAATATGATGGAAGGCGTTATTTTAACCGAGTTCCTCCCTTTTTACTACTTTCATAACGATCCTACAGAATTTGCCGCTCCACTCGTTGAGCTTGTACAATCAGTGTTTATGGTCTGATGTGGCTGCGAAAATTAAATTTCTGTTTTCCGAACTTTCTGGAAGTTATTTTCGCGTGAGGGAAAATAGCCTGCGTATATCTATTAGAGTCCTATTAGGACTGGGGAGAAAACAATTAGGGGCTTGTGGCAAGTCCGTGAGATTTCACACAGAAGTTCGTACGGATAATGGCGGCCAGGCCACTTTTTAATGTCTTCAACGAAAATACTGAGTTTAATAGGTTTTTACGACTGCCAACGTTATGTTTTCACATATATGTTTTCAAGGGTTATCTTTTCATGCGTATTTTATTTTCATTTGCTTCGCCATATTAATCAAATGATGATCGACTCTCTCTCTTCAATCTATTGCAGTCCACTGCTGGACATAGGTCTCCCCCAATTTGCGCCAGACATCCCGGTACTCCGCTTATTTCATCCAGTTTTCACCAGCGACCTTTCGCAAGTCGTCGGTCCATCGGGCCGGAGGGCGTCCTATGCTACGCTTGCCAAGACGCGTTCACTCCAGAACTCGTCTGCTCCAACGGCCATCGGTTCTGCGACAAACGTGACCAGCCCACTGCCACTTTAACTTGCTGATGCGGCGGGCTATGTCAGTAACTTTAGTTCTCTTACGGATTAAATCATTTCTGATCTTATCCCAAAGAGAGGCCCCGAGCATAGCTCGCTCCATTGCGCGTTGAGTGACTTTGAACTTATGAACCAATTCCGCAGTCAGTGTCCATGTCTTAGCTGCGTATGTAAGTACAAGTAGGACGCATTGCTCAAAGACTTTTGTCTTCAAGCATTGCGGAATCGTCGACGTGAAGACCCCATGTAACTTGCCGAATGCCGCCCAGCCCAACTGAATCCTCCTACTAGCTTCCCTCTCGAAAATATGCCGGCCAAGTTAGATAGTCTGGCCCAAGTAAACGTATTCATGCACAACCTCGAGAAGGACGCCATCGACGCATATCGGTTGTAGCATGACATGGTCATTGAACATGACTTTCGTCTTGTCTAAATTCATGCCAAGCCCAACTCGTTGGGAAGATTCATTAAGGCTGTTCAGCATCTCCGCAAGCTCTTCCGATGACTCTGCCACGATGACGATATTGTCAGCAAAACGCAGATGAGAAATATACTCTCCATTGACGTTGACGCCTCGTCCAGACCAGTCCAAGGTCTTGAAGACATCCTCCAATGCGTTTGTGAACAGTTTCAAGGATATAACATCCCCCTGTCTTACACCACGACGAAATTGGATGGGTCTTGGCCGCTGATCTTGGATCTGAACGGTCATCGTCGCTGCGTTGGAGAGACATTTCATCACCTTGATATATCGCCAGTCGATACCGCATCGCTGCAGAGCCTCCAAAACAGCCCAGGTTTCGATGGAGTCAAAGCTTTTTTCGTAGTCCACAAATGCCAAACACAGCGGCTGGTTATACTCTTCGGTCTTCTGTATAAGCTGCCAAACAGTATGGATGTGGTCCACGGTGCTGTAGCCTTTTCGAAACCTAGCCTGCTCCGGTGGTTGGAATGAAAACAACTTATAGACGTGGCTCAGAAGCACTATCGGTCTATAATTCTTCAAGAGAGTTTTATTACCCTTCTTGGAGAACAAGACGACGACGCTTCTGGACCACGCCTCCGGTGTAGTTCCCTAGTGGATGACGGCATTAAAGAGCTCAACTAATGCCCTAAGAACGGGTTGTAAACCGGCTTTTAGGAGTCGGCACTCGGTCGTAATACCGTCATCACCCAGGGCCCTCCCATTTCTAAGTTGCTCCAGTGCTGCACCAATCTCGCTAACGTCAACATCCAGGATATCCTGTGTACAATGGCGCCTTCGTCGTCCATAGAATTTCTCAACCTCTTCTTGGATCTGTGGGCGAGTTGTTGCCCATCTGCTGTCTTAAGCTTTACCAGATGGCTCCTCCCAAGTGGTTTTTGGAAAACTTTGGGACCCGTTCTGCTCAATAAGGTCCTTAATGAACCTTGTATTGAAACAGCGGAGGTCCCTGCGAACGAGTTTTCGTATCCGCTTGGAGAGAGCCTGATATTCCGGCGAAGCAACAGCAGCAGATGGCATCTCGCGTCTCAGCCTCATCAAATCCAGGGTTTCGGGAGAAAGTTTGGACGACTTCGCTCGTTTTATCGACGGGAAATGCCTGTGACTCAGTGTACACACCGCCTTCACCACGTTGTCGGTTATCTCGTCCACGTCGCCAGTGGTTTCCAGCGAGTCGAATCGATTTGAAGTTCCAATTGGAACTGTTCGGACCCACGGTGTATTTGGAGCGGCGTAGGTCTGAGAGTAGATTTTATTAAGCGAGACCGTTCGGCCTGAAAACATATATTCAAAGTGCCTCGGACAAGTCGGTGATCACTACCGGTTTTAAACCTGTTGACCACTGAGACATCTTTAAATATATGTCGCTTATCCGCCATAATAAAATCTATCTCGTTCCTTGTCACAGTGTTCGGGCTCTGCCAGGTCCATCTTCTCTGAGGAAAGAAAGAATTCATCAAGAAGAGCCCCTCCATTTCGAGGAAGTTGACCAGCATCTGCCCCCTGTGATTCCTGCGCCCCAATCCATGAAGTCCGATTTTCGATTCGCCGCGTTCTTGTACTCCCACTTTAGCGTTGAAGTCCCCCATAACAACATTGTAGAAGGTCGAAGTTGTGCCATGTATGGCTCTGGAGATATCCTCATACACGGCTTCAACCTCTTCGTCAGAGTGTGACGAGGTCGGCGCATATACCTGTACCACCTTCAGGGAGTACCTGTCGGTGAGTTTAAGTACAAGGTACGCTACCCGGTTCGACACACTACTGATTTCCACAACGTTGCTGACAAGGGACTTGTGAACCAGAAAACCGAACACCACCCTTCTGGAAGTAGAGCAAGTTCTAGAGTCCAGGGTCATCTGTCCTCCCCCTCTCTTCGGACTTCAGATAACCCCAGTATGATCCAGTTAATATGACCCAGCTCTTCTTCTAATTCGCAGAGGTGATGGTCCAGCCGTATCGTGCGTCCATTGTACGAAGCCAAATGTAGTTTTGTGGCAGCCTACGTAACCCGGATTCTTCACATCCCCCGCCCCACCGCGACCGCTGCCCGTAGTCAGGAATAGTGGAGCTGCCGGGAACTGAAGGCCGATTTTGGTTGGCGCTGCTCATGGGGGTTAATGCCCATAGTCACCACGCTGGGCAGGCGGGTTGGTGACCGCAGTGAACCAGTACCTGGATGGCGCTGCTGCCCACCATCCTTTATAAATCCCTTAGTCGGCTCCTACGACACCCTCGGAAGAGTAGGGGTGTAGGGGTGGGATGGGGTGGTACACATGTATTCTATTTGCCGTCCCCACACGGCACGACTCGACACGGATCGACTCTAGTACATCAAGTAATTGTTAATGTATGTTTAAAATTATAAAATATTTAATATAATTGTATAACAATTAAGTCACTAAATTAAAATACACAAGGTATATAATATTAGTTTGAATCGACTGCATTTCATTATTATTAGTACTTTTTTTATTCATTTTTACAGGCAATTAAACCTTCCGAGCACTGCGTGGGGTTTACTAAACCCCAGCTAAACAAAAATAGCAAGTATCTATGCTTGTATTTCAAATGGTTCTGTTATGACAAAATAAACTTTATGTATAAAAAATAGCTCTACTTATTTTGAGTATGTAGACAGTCTGCATTAGAATCTACAATTTGAAGTACAAGTGATCGTACACCACAGACACATCGTTGATTGCAGTATCCGACCAGCATCCCAGCAACTATAACCTATTGCAGCCATTAATATTCAACTCGACACTGTTTAAAACAACCGCCGCTGAAATGGAGCGTATCGTATTTTGAATTTTAAACTGACAGCTACTGTCAAATTCATTCGTGCGGTAGTTTCCCGCGTCATCGATTTCTGTTAATTGGATGTAACTTTTCACAAGTGGTATGCGTTCGGCAATGGACATCGACCGTTGCAAGCCCATCGGACATTTAACACATCGTTGGATGTATTCAGAGCCACATTGGATGAATATTGTATTAATTCATCTGCTAGCTCACGTTCGGGTAATTTATTTTCGGTTTATTGAGCGTCGAATACTGTTACCCCGTATGCGTTCGAGTTTTAATATTTAAACAACCTTCTGATTTTGCACGGTATTCGCGTTTAGCATGAAAGTTGAAATGGATTAGGCAGTATTGTAAATAGACAAGTGGAATAATAATATAAGAATGATTCTGAATTTGCTTTTGAGTGCTATATATATATATATATATACATACATATATATACGAGTGCTATATATATATATATATAAGGAAAGAAAATTGGTATTATGTTGTAACCTGAATAAACTTCATTCCTCATATAATTATATTATCATCATTAGCAATAATCAGCCGATGAAATCCAAAAAAATGTTGGTTACAGAATTTTCATAAATCAGTTTAATGAGAGTTTGGGATGTAACTCGTATAGGTTCTTACATTCAGCCGCATGAATCCAGCTGAGCGTCGGTGGCTCATTGGTGTGGACTGTTGCCTTCCGACCTGGAGGGTACAGGTCAAAATCCAGCCAATTATTCTACGAAATTTTCAAAATGTTAAGTGCAATACTTATTTTTGACCAATGGGACTATGGTGACTCCGTGCTCCCCTGTTGTTGCTGTTTTTCAATTGCTTGATAGTGATCCGAAGCATAGCCCTAACTTAATGAGGGTTACCGTTCTGTTACATATTATTTTTACTTTACGTTGGTTTTTATAAATTCGTTCAGCAGGAAGATGAGGAACATTACCAAAAATAAAGTTTCACAAATATATTTACTTAATACGGCAATACATATTTCTGCGCGTAGAAACAAGGATAGTTACGTTCCAATATTGTGAACGTCAATAATTACTGCCAGCATTACGTATAACGACTTGGCAGAATCGACATTTACTTGCGCTTTGCCTAGTTACGAGGAAAATCTTATGTGTACAAATCAAAATGTTTAGTGGATTTCATTATTAGCGAACTATTAACGCAGAAGATTAATCGTTAATTACTAAATTCAATCGAAGCCTGTGATTTACATACGGTTTTACGTGCTATTAAAAAAAAAACTGATATGTCTGCATCTGCAGAGCAGAATCTCTAAGTAAGAGTAACACTCTGGAGCACTGTTAAGTACTTAAAACGATAATTTAAATTCACACACCTACCTACCTAAATAAAAAGACAATCAATCAGAAGACATTGAAATTACTTAGTTATTTTTCCGCAGTATTATTTACTGGTTTATATTATAGAAACTAAATATAAAGTTTAATATGAACTACAAGACCATATTACTACTATGTAATTTTACTGGTTCATGAGTTTCTTACCATCAACATATAACAGTCTATTGCAGCACACATGCCTTCCCGCAGAGCTTAACCATGGGGGGAAATTGGGTCGTAGCCCACCACGCGGGCCCAATCCTGGTGGGTTTTAGCATAGTCACTTTCACGGTGAAGTTTAAAAACCTTTTGAATGAATTGCCGAATAAATTGCGGTGCCTGAGCTATGAAATAAATTAGTCCTCAGTAAATATTCAAACAAGAAAAGGTAGTCAATATGTCTCAAACTATAAAGCAATAAAGCAGAGTCAGATATGCCCGGGGAACAACAATATAACCCTCTTTGATGGTTGCAGCGGTGTACCTAATTTTTTCATTACCATTGAATCGTCGGCTTCGGTAAATATTTGTTCGAACAAAAGATCAGGAGTGAATATCGTTTGCGAAGCGAACTTATGAAGTATATATCAATACTAAACGTTACGAGGATTTGCGAAGTAGGGTAGTTAGTAAACTTTAATCTAAATGAAATAATAATGTTAAGAGTAGGAAAGATGAATACCATTGAATTGAAGTATTTAAATTATAGTTAAAATAATGGTGGATAAAGGTTGCTGAGCTTTGCTTGCATTTTGCTTTTTAATAAAATGCTCCTTGTCTCATGATAGTCCGCACAGCAGCTATGGAGATTGGATCATAAATCACCATGCAGGCTTAATGTGGATTGGTGGCGTTAACAATCTACGATTGTAGTCGGGACCAACGGCTCAAGGTTCCCTTCGAAGCACAAAAAAAGTTAGTGACACTGCCCCATCCATTATTCTCTAAAGTAAGATGAAACAATGTTTGCGTTGCCATTTTAAAAGAAGTATAGGGAAATAACCGTAACATCGCTCACTCAAACATTTTCTATGAGGCCATGGTCCCATCTCTCCATGGCATCATGGCTCCACCGAAGCCGGCCATAACGTGGCGACGTCGATGCTTGGTTTAACATAAGATTTCACAAAACAATAAAAAATTACCATTTAATTGAAGTTATCATACTTATCATACACCTGATAAAAAGGAGCATACCTATTATTACTGGTCGATTGTAGTAACTTTACTAGCTTGTAAGTAAAAACGCCAATTATTTTCAATGAGGAACCCTATAACACTTAATGCCCACTTCCAATTCTATGATAAAATCAAAAACCATCATTAGGGAGAAGTCACGAAGTATTTGCAAAATAAGAAGGTTACAAGTGGAGCTTTCTAAAAAGGCAATTCTTAAGAAAGGAAAAACGGACTGGATACTCTGCAAACAAAACGGGAGCAGAAGGTTTAATCTCTATGAGGTACAAATCGCTCGTTATGTAAATTGAATCTGCAAATTTAAATCGCTTTCATAAGCCAATTTCTCTGAATAAAAACAATAGGATACTCTTTCAACATTTAAGGTCTTTCTCGTGATGGGAATTTATCTTCCCCTTAAATTATTCGTTTTGTATGATATGAAACTGAAATAAAACTTTTTGTAATTTCGTGTCGTATTTAACACGACAATTTATTGTGGGCCCGCTCAAGGCCTATACAATCGGGTACGGGTGGGCTCCCGGTGTTCCGCTCCGTGCGTTTAGTGAGCTGATGATGGTTGCTAAAATAATCTATAAAAGAAGAAGCAACTTAGACATTATTTCTGAAAATTCTTTATTAACTACTACTTTATATGAAACAATTTTAGGAATGTCGTTAAAAATCTAAAACTTGTATGTCTTGGAGGTTTGCATTGCTCTGCAATATCAAATACATAAATGATGATATAATAGTGTAACCTTTCTCGACAATAAGCTATATTTTCAACCTTTTTGGTGCAGCAGTTGAGACGTCGGCTGCTACACCAAGGGTCCGGGTTCGATCCCCGGGCAGTACAAACATTTGTATGCATAAACATGTTTGTAATGGTCTGGGCGTTTTCTATGTTTAATATGTATGTATTTACAAAAATAAATGTATATAAATATGTCTATCCGTTGTTCAGTACCCATAATACAGGTTTCACGTTTAACTTAGGGCTAGATGGCACTGTGTGAATGTCAATGGATATTTATTTATACAACACTGAAAGAATTTTTCATATCTAGTAGCTCCTGAGATTAGCGCGTTCAAACAAAATATTAGTAAAAATTTAATGCTAAGTCATGATTAAAACCAAAATTCTTTATTGAATAAGTCATTTTTTCGTCAAATAAGGGAGGGATCGCATTGTTTGTGGCAAAAAAAAAACTCTTTAAAAATATTTTAAAACCCTAAATATCCTACAATAGAAATAAGGCACATACTTAAACATAAAAATGAAAATCAGTCCAATGTCTTAAAAGCAAACATGATGTATCTATTAATATAAGATATTATATTATATATCGTAAATAATGAAAGACACTAAATTATTTATATATATATATGTATATATATCGTAAATAATGAAAGACACTAAATTATTTACGATGCACTATTAAAAACCCAGTAGGAAAATCTATCAATCAAATGCGAAAATACAATGAGCTTTCTTAGTCCCTGAAATCCGACCGGAGAATCGCGGGTGTGTTAAAACAATATAAGACGTAATATCCAAGCCGACGCGGATACAATTGCACGACGCTGCACAAGATTAACAAGTGACAACAGTAAAAATGAAAAAACAGAGCAGTTTTACAATGACGTCGCTAGACACGGTGTCAAGTACAGAAAATTATGTCCATTCATCTGGGGGCTTGCTCGGATTAACCGAAACGGGTCGCCTCCACAGGCTGACTTGTGACTCCGCTGACGACAGATTTAAGCGTTCGTTTCAAATCATGATGTAAGCCTGCTAATTAAAATGTTTGTTTCACTCCTTTTATTTTTTTAATTTCCTTCTTTCGCTGTGATGGCTTTCTTTTTGTTCACGCTTGCTTGCCCAAGACGCTGATGCTCGAACTTGTGAACATTTTACTGCAACTTGGAAATTCTATTTTTTTATCTACAGTAAGTAATAGGTAAAGGAACCTGTGGTTCTTGAAATCCAAACGAGTAAAAGGAACATAAATCAAACGTGTTAATTCATTTCCGAAATTTCACACAACAATTTAGTTTTAACAGTCATTCGCAGACAAGCATTGCGTAAAAATGTGTAAAGAAACTGTACTTAAAATATGGAAAACATTAACTAACTTCGTTTCTCTAAAATACAGTACTTAATAATTACATTCAGCAACGCGTGCTTGTTTAATGCTAAGCTTTTGAAGTGATTGCTTTGCAAGGATTTACACGATGAAATGCACTATAGTGTTACATTAATCCACAGCTGTTGTCTCGTTTTTTAATTAATGTTTTTACATAATTGTTCTTTTTTATAAATGAAACTTTTTGAGTTAAGACTTATTCAGCATAGTTTACTATCTATTATTTCAGTATTCAATATTTATTTATATCTTTTGGTACACAGACAGATTACTGTCATACAGACATAGATAAAAAAATACATTTAATAAATCTAGACAGCAATCTATAAATAGTGTACACATCATGATACACTAAAATCTTCTGCAGCAGACAGAGTTACATACACATAAATTAATAAAATAACAAAAACAAGGTATTACAACTTATTCAATAAAATTTTCATATTATTTGGACTAGTTTGGTGGAGCCGAGGTCATATCACTAGTCTTTATCAAATCTGAAGTTAATCTTTTGACCTGAGCAAAATTAGAATTAAAGATATCCATGCAACCCCACTACGAACCACCTCGCTATACGTACGACACATTCTAACCAGGGGATTATAGAAAGACGTGTTGTTTTTAAAAGTCTGTACAGAGAAAGTGCTTGGGTGTCTTGATCTGTACAAAGTATTAATGTTAATTGAGGATATAAGATTTGGTGAATCTATAGTAGAATGGGCTATTTTATGCAAACAAAGTAAGTCATATCGTTTACGACGAGCCTTCAACGTATAAAATATAGTGAGAACTTAAAAACTATAGTGAGAGATTAAATATTGAAATATTTTAATCTCTCACTATAGTTTTTAAGTGAACAACCAAGGTTGTATTTAAAAGAGAAATACTTTAAAAAAATTTTTGTATCTTTTCTAAATTACTAAAATGGACACTATAGTATGGAGACCAAATCGGACAACCGTACTCTAAAACACTTCTCACCAGGCTGAAAAACAGGCACAAGATGCTGCGAGGATTTCGAAATGATTTAGTTGCTCTCATTAAGAAACCTAATAATTTGCGACTTTTTGTTAAAATGTGGTCATAGTGAGGGCGAAACGTTAAAAGTTCGTCAAAGAATACGCCCAGATCCCTTACAAGCGCCCTTCTGCTTAACGTTTGACCATGCACATTGTACTGAAAGTTCAGCCGGTTTTTTTTTCTAGTAAATGACATAACGCAGCTTTTATTTACATTTAGTGTCATATGGTTCGCAAGACACCAATCAGATACAGCGTTAAGGTCCCTTTGTAGCTATTACAACTACCTATGTCGTACCGTAACGTTTGTATATATTTTTAAATCATCTGCGTAAAGTAAGGAAGGACAAGATAAACGATCAATTAGATCGTTAATGAAGATTACAAAGAAGAGGGGGCCCAAATGCGATCCCTGCGGAACACCCGAGGACACAGGTATTGGAGATGAGGAATATCCTCTCACTTTCACCGCAAAAGGCATCCATGTATACCATAATGTGCTAGTTTGTGACAAAGTATGCTATGATCCACCTTGTCAAATGCCTTGCTGAAGTCAAGGTATATAGTGTCAATCTGACCACCAGAAGCAAAAGCCTGTCACAGATAGTTTTTAAATTCCAACAGGTTGCTTAAAATAGACCTTTTCCTAACAAAACCGTGTTGCCTTGAAGAAATATTCTTACTCAGGTGATAATAGATAGGATCATAGGCTAGGGATTCAAAGAGCTTCCCCAAGCCTGGCAGAATGCTAATAGGCCGATAATTGGAGCATAAACTTTTGTCACCAGATTTATAAATAGGCGACAACACTAGCTACTTTCCAGCGGTCTGGAAAAACGCCCATTGCAATTAAATTATTAAATATAATTACTAAAGGCAAAGACAACTCCTCTACACACCTCTTTAAGAGCATTGGTGGTATTCCATCAGGTCCAGGCCCCTTACGTGCGTCTAATTGTCTAATCTTTCGTACTATGTCATCCTGTGTGATTAAGAACTTACCAAGAGTTTCGTACGAGATAGAAGGAAGGTCCATAAAATCAGTTGACTTTGTTGAAAACGGCTCGTTATATACCGAGCCAAAATATTCCGAAAAGAGTTCGCAAACATCTTGACCATGAAATTTTAATAAATTAATTTATTTAATAAATATACAGTGAACCGCTTTACGATAGGTATTTACACATTTATATTAAAATATCTTGCGTGACCATTAACAAGAACCTATTCATTTCTAGCTAGTACACTACTTTGTGTTCATTCTTTTACGAGAATAGGTATATCTATATAATAAATAAACTGAAGCCTTACCGTACTCTCCCTTTCGTTCAATATTACGATTTACTTATTAGAGACGGGATATTCTCAATCAGCGACCGATCGTGCGTCAAAAACAATACAAACTCACTCAAATAAACTTGATTCGGGACTATGGATCCATCATTCACCTTGGAGTTTTTTCCTATATAGTTGGTTCTGTGATTGAAATAAAGTATATGTTCTGTTTATCTGGTGAAATAAAGCATTCCGAAATGGAACCTACTGCCTTAATATAATGATACCCTTATCTGAAGTATAGATGACAAAATCTGTACTTAACTGATTTGGATTCGAGAATGTGGCTAAATTATATAGTATCCAGCGATATGTAACAACGATTATGTTCCGCGTTTGACATAGTATTTCGTCAGATTATATGACAGTTGGAATATGTATGTGCTATAAATACATGTCAGTTTCTCCTTCACAATAAAGCATCTGCTATTTACTAGAAATCACTCTGGTTTTCTAATCATCATGTTATGATACATTTCTTAAAAGCAAAACGCAAGCGTGAACCACAGTGAACATAAACAAACAGGATGACGAAAAATATAAGTGAGCGATTAATTGTGCCCGTGAGTGTATTTTACTGCAGTGCGTTAACTTCCAAGTAGGTACATATTCTGATATTATAATTTATTTATTTGAGAACCCAGAAAAAATTAATGTTGATCTAATATAAAAATAGAAGTAAGATACTGTCAAAGTTTTGTAAAACGTTAATGCGAATTAAGAGTTAAATCCGATATTTCGGAAAGGAGTTCCAAATAGCCGTCAAAAGTAAGAAGAGCCTGGATAATGTCCTCTGGCACTAATTAAAACTTTGGAAACAGCGAGAAAAGGGTTGAGAATATGGCATCGGTGGATAGTAATGGCGCTGTGGTCTTCTTTAATACCCGCAGTTTTTCTTCGAACCACTTTGCATTAAAATATTAAAACTGTCTTTAGAAATGGCGTTCGCTTGTTTGTTTCCTCTTTATTGAGTGGCTTTGATTTAATGTTAATTATACTTTTCAAATGTTAGCAATAGTTGATTTTAGTAATACTGTTTGAACAATTATTATAATGTATTCGAATCGAAACTACAAGTATTCAATTTTTGTTTTATGTTATAAAAGGTCACACGATAATTTTATTATTTGAAATTAAATTAAAATAATTTACCCCTGCATAAGTTTAAGTCTCATGTAAAGTCGATTAGCTTACTATAGTATCGAAGATTATATAAATGATAAAAACTCATGGACATGTGGATCTCCACGCCTGCACTACTTTTGTTTATTTAATTTTTTGTTATCATCTATTTACATTTATATAATATTTAACTGCTTACTAATACTTTTGTAGATTATTATATTTTTACTAATACTTAATATGATAAAAATTGTGAATATAATTTGCTTTATATAATTATTTTGATTACACATGATTTTATACTAAACACAAAAATTTTGAAAAGAGTGACTGCTGAGTTTCTTGCTGGTTTCTTCTCAGTGGAAACTACCTCCCGAACCAGTGGTAGCTTCATTTGACATACATAAGTGTTCTGTATGGACCTAAATTGAATAAACACTTTTATTTTTTTCATTTTCAATAAATTTACTTTGACGACCCATTTAGTGTAGCGGTTGAGACGTCGGCTACTACACCAAAGGTTCCGGGTTCGATCCCCAGGCAGTACAAACATTTGCGTGCATTAGCATGTCTGTTTGTAATAGGTGAAGTCTATGTATAATATGAATGTATTTGCAAAAATCAAATTATATAAGTATCAAATTATTTATTATTCAAATAAAAGTAAAACTTAAGTTACTACTAGGCTTAAGATTTGAAATTGCCATTGTAAAACGAATACTCTGCTCACGTGTTATATAAATACTTGGTTTTGATAAAAGAACAATGAATTAAACCTGTACTTTACGTGTGAACATTCAGAGCTCTCGATGATGTGTATATAATGTGTAATACATATAAGTTGACAAAATAAAAAAATAAAATTTTAAGGCATGATCAATCTTATTTCTTTAATATTAAAATTCCGTCACAGCAAATATAAATCACTAAATTAATTTCTTCGTAATTATTTATAATAAAAAATTTATAAAAAAGCAATATACTTTTTAAATATATTATTCGTATGCTAACAATATATTGTACCCGTAAAAGAGCCTCGGGATAATTACAAGAAATATTGAAAGGAAACGTTCGTATTTTTGGGTCCCGACTTTCCACCATGACTCTAAGAGAATGGCAATGATTGATGAGGGAATTAATTAATACGCCACTTCTTTCCCGGGAACGAAAAAACAAAATGCCCAACTGACGACTTAATACTAATTTCCTGATTTGGCTTTGCTTAGGCTATTTTATTCCTGTTTGCTTCTTAATAAAATCATTTCAAGGCAAAAATACATAACTGTGAAATCATGACTTTTATCTGAAATTAAATGTAGTTAACCTTAGTTTGAAAAAAATAACGCTTGTTGAATTAAAATGCTTCGAAAACCACGGTAAAAGTCATTAAATCAATATCGAGTATAGTTTACTTAATAGCGTCATTAAAAACGTTATGACAGTAAATGCCTAGTCCAAAAGTGTTTGATGGTCCTAAAAAGCTTCATACCTGGTTTTATTAAAATATATAGTTTACTATATAGAATTAGAATCGTTTAACCATACGGTCACTGCACATTAAATACCGCCGTTACCACAAAAAATATTATCTTTTAAATTTTTACAACTAATATAAAACAGTAAAGAACACGGTGATAAATAATAGTATTATAACACGAATAAAAACGCCGTCCAAACTGACTCGCTTCCCAAATCGCCCCGTACATTACCCCGCCTAATCGACAGTCGGACCAAATCGCTTGCTATCCAAACGCAATCTTTTAACTTCCTGCGTCTCCAATAGTCTCCGACGACGCAATTAGACCCCGGAAGGTTCAGAGCGAGGTGTTGCGCCTATTTGTATACATTTGCGATTTGTTTACATTATTGAATTTCATCACTTTAATTGAAGACAAATAAAACTTAAAAATCGTTTTGATGACATAAAACGATTGTAGTTGTTACGTAGATTTGTAATCCTGCAAGTTATCGTAATTTCTATACTATGTTGCCAATATTTTTTACACTTTGCGGGAAGTCATCATATCTTGTATCATATTGTGCATTCTGTGATGGCATCCGCCACCTGTAAATCATTCAAAGATGAATCATTCGAAAAAGGACCTCTATGCTGTTGGCTTTAGCGCCACACATGCCTTTCAAGGACCGGGCAACTACTTGACCCATGAATCTTAAGGATTTCAAATACATAACAATGAAACAAGATAACTATTTCGTAAATGCTGTGTGTGTGTGTGTGAGTGGTTTTAGAGAGTGTGTGGTATGAATGATCTGTAGGTATCTAGATTATAAATCCAGCCAATCGGCACCGGGTCCGCGTGGAGGACTAAAGCCTATACATACCCCTTGGTGGGGGTACGTATAAAACTGATGATGATACATATTCATCTCGATATAATATAGTTCAATAGTATAGCGATCGACGACCGCTCACCATTCATGAACACGCATTTCACCCATGTGATGGGTCAAACGCCAATCTCTTCACGGCCATACTGTATGGGAAAGTTTAATTATAAGTTATTGATTGATTATGATGCATTGCAAAGTGCTTTAAATTTATAAAGTAAGTTTTATTTGATTCAAACCTTCATTAACTGTATCTCCTCTACTGACATTCCTCTACCATACCTACATAAAGGTTAAACAGATAATATACTATTAAAAACCTTATAGTAAAAACAACATGTTTGGAACCTTTTTTTATTTTATTTTTTTTTTGTTTCCCACCTATAATGCCAAGGATAATATAAAATATTTGCACTTTATAGTAGAGCTTGTTTATCCGTTTCAGTGGTTATTTTTAGCAGTCAGGTTTTTTGTTCATTATAAATTATTATTTATTATGAAACTGAACATTAACTGTAACCTAAGTATCATAATACGTAAACAATTAATAAAACTTTAAACCAGATATCAGTATTACCTGAAAAAATTGACATTATTAATTAAACTTATTTATATTACACAGTTCAAACTACGATTAAATCTCGTAACAATATCATTCATTGTTTTATTTATTAGAAATTTAATATTGCTAATAATCAACCTATAAACCGAAGCTAGTACGCTTTATACGCCACAGTGGTTTCATGAAAGCCTCATAACATCAAGATATCAAGTTGGAACAAAGTGCAGCTTACTCGTAGAAGTTTCTAAATTGAAACTTTAACTTCCATAACGCCTGGAGAGCTATTACCTAATTGACAACCTGCGATCCTTGCTCAAAAAGAAATAAAGAGTTTAAAAAATTACACAGATATTTTAAAATAAACTTTTCAACTTCTTTTTTCGTGAAATGGGACATGATTGGTTGAATCGTGTTGTGATATACTCCAATTAATTTTATAGCTTAAATAATATTTTTAGATATCTTCACTCGTGGATGCCCAGTGCCATATCGCATCTCATGGACCTCAGGATCATGTTAGAAATAAAATGATGGAGTAAAGAAACTGATAGAGTTACTAAAAGTAGTCACTGAAAAATATACCAAAGGGTTCTTATAATGCTTCGCTACATTATGCAATAACGGACAGCTGTTTGGACATTATGGCAGCAAAGACAATTCACCATGCAGCTTTATTATGCGGAATATAACGGGATGTAATGATATTTCTTTAGCGTAGTCCAAATATTGCCTTAACTACTGAAGTATTTTGGTATTGAGGTGAACACCTACATTTTTAAATGGAGCAAGTTAACATTTATGCAGGCAACATACCTAACCGTAAGTGGCAACTGTCGTTTATTAGTTAATCTCGAAAAGAGAACACAGGTATTTGCTTACTTGTGATGCATAAGTAAAAATAAGAGCGTCGGTGGCTTATTGGAGTGGATTGTTACCTTCCGATGGAGGGTGATGTTTAAATCCCGCACGTACCAATGTGTTGTCCAGACTGAAAGGCAACAATTCACTCCAATAAGCCACCGACGCTAGCTCCACCTGATAACTTATTATTACTAACAAACCGATTAAGACCGAAATAAAAAATTAGGACTTCACTTCTAAAACAATAGTAAAACATATAAGACGTAAAACATGCAAAAAAGTTAACGTCGCATTTGCTCTGATAATCCGGATCAGCAAATGTTGGAGCACAAAGCCAGATGATCTGTAAACAATGGGGGCACACCGTTTCATTTTTATTTTGCAAAGAGCGTAATAATACTCAAAGTTCACCAACAAGCCGGAGGAAATTGAAATAAAAGAAGTGCGGAGGGTTCTTCCCGCGTGAGTTTATTACGGGCAAAGGTGATGCATTCCCGAGTTTTGTTTACTTTAATGTTGCCAACCGCCGCCAACTTGGTGGATTTTCCCAAATGAGATTTCACACTCCGTGGCTGGTTTGAATAAACTTAGAAGAGTTTCCTGTGGGTACTTTGGTGGAAGGTTTAATTGAACTTTCCGTGATATGTATCAGTTACTGCTGTTTTTGGTCAAGGTCACGCTTCTAGTCTTGTTACAACATACAAAGTAATCAGACCTTCTGTGTGACAGTTCCAAAAGTTAACTTAAACTCTCATACCACCGTTAAATAACCTAGAGGCATAATAAAATTATTTTCACTCAGTTAAATTAAAATGCATATTAAATTGTACTTACGTAGTTATTTTTTATGTGTATTAATAATAATTATTTATGATAGGTATATAGTTTGTTAAAATGAATACATCTGTAAATAATAAATAAATATAAATATATAAATATTCACACAGCACCATCTACCCCAAGTTAAGCGTGAAGCCTGTATAATATGGGTACTAAACAAAGGAATAACCATAACTTATATATAATTTTTTTTTGTAAATAATACATATTATACATAGGAAACACCCAGACTATTACAAACAGACGTGTTCATGCACACAAATGTTTGTACTGCCCAGGGATCGAACCCGGAACCCTTGTTGTTAAATATTAAAATAGAGGTTTATTTTTCTAACACAAATTCTTTTACATCTTAAAGTTACAACATTTGGTGCTTATCATAGGCATATCATGTTTGTGAGGAACTGATATCAGAAATAGGTTTCAGGAATAGAAACCTGTACCACAGATCACCAGGCCCACCCAATGACAGTACGTAGGTAAAACTTTTTGTTAATGTGTGGTAAATATACATCTTATTTTGTGCGGTAAAATATAACAAATATTAGATACTTAAGACTAATCAAACGTAACGCGTTTACAAGAGCGTGAGTAGCCATAATAATTATATATCAGTAGCTGTGCCTGAATCAGTTAGGAGAGGGTACGTGGAAAATGGTGTGAATGTATGTAAAAGTCTGAGTGGTTACGTGTGGAAGGATACCAATATATTTTAACTCGAATCGTATTACATCGTATTTAGATTTTAATGAATAGAATTTGTTCTTTATAAAATCGTAAGTTAGAATCTTACATATTTGTGTCACGCAAGCAAATGGTACCTATTGTTAAGAGAAACCCATTATTAGCTTTACCTTAAAATCAAGTATTATGTAAGATTATTTATTACGCTCTTGGTTTTCCTAATAGTAACAAAAAGAATTCACAGTTGCATATCAACATGAACTATCTATAGACTAAAAATATGCAGTAACTTTATTTTCATTTGCGCGTATCTCTCTCGTAATTAACGCTGTGTTGTATTTAACATCAGAGGGCTAATAAATCTCATCATACCAGATAAAAGGGATCCGTGCGCAAGATACAATCGTCGAAATAAATTATATCAAAGACTAGAGTGCGACTGTTCGTCACGCGATCTCTAATGGCGTAATAAAGTTAGGGGAAAGAAAACTTTGGAGCGGCTCGCTTTTTTGCGTATTTATTAACATAGCCAATGGAACAAGATCCCTCTGTGTTTCGTGTACCTCCTTAAGACAGGTGCAAATGTTGTTTTCGTCTGAGCTGCTAGAGGTCTCTAGTGTGTGGTGTTGTTGTGAAATCTGTTTGTGCTAAAGTCGTCACGTGCACCCGCTGATGAGCCTTAGACGTGATATCACTCAGTTGAACGTGACTCTTGCTTTATTTGCCCAGAGCCCGAACTTAAACACGCGTTGATATAAACGTTAAAAGCATTTTAGCCGTGAAGCAAAAATGGAGGGCAGCCAAATATGAATAAACATAGTCGTGGTACATCAGTTACGTATTGCAGTGTCAAAAAATAGAACCTCGAAATATGTATTTTTCTGTTTTGTGAACTAATATTAAATCAAGTCCATGGACGCTTTAAACAATATGATTTTTTAATTTATGTACACGATCCAAATTTTTCAAAATATTTTTTTCGTACAACATTTTTATAATTTTCTTTTCAATTATAGTTTTAAAGTACATATCCGATAAATTATTATAGGAAAAATACAATGAAGTTTTCAGTAAAAACTTTTTTGTTTATATCAAAAATTTTTTCATGACGGTATTCAACGTTATTTTAATTCTTTGAACCAATAATAAGTAAGACTTGAAAATATATATTCATGAGGGGGCATCGCTTGCAATTGGAGCAACACTGGCAGGCGGGAGTACACTAGGACCAGCTTCTCCCACTTGACCACATTCAAAGAAGAGTGGCTAAAACTATCAACAACCAGGATATTTCTAATCACATGATCTTTTGAGGTTAAGGTGAGGTAAGGTTTTGCTGCACTCTGCATTCTGTATCGCATATTATATCATGGCGAGTATTATGATAAGTTATTTGTGCTTGTTCTTGCGGTTTAATTCCACTTTTGTATTTCAAGGCTAAATTCAAGATGGATGATCATACCATTTCAGTATTTTAGGCCTTCAACAGTTTGTTTTGGTCGATATTTTCTGTCACGGTCTTTTAACTTAAGGATCTGTTATCATCGAAAAACGTTTCCGGAACGATATGACCAGGCGTCATTCAAAAATAATGAAGGCCGGTAACGCATCTCTAAGACGTCATCTGTTACAAGTGTTCAAGGGTGGCGATTACACTTTCCATCAAGTGACCTGCATGCGGGTTTGGCTCCTTTTGAAAATTAAAAAAATAGGTCAAACATCCATAATTCATAAAGTCAGACGTATATTATTATTTACCACAAGTTGAACATAAATAAAAACAATTCACGACCACTTTTATGTTTTCTTCAATTAGAGGTTATTAAGGAAATGAGAAATGGGAAAAGTTCATTCCATGGCATCACCTTTTTCCTTGCATAATATTAATTCTGCCTTAGTTTGGAATAGAACAAGTGACTTTGGAGATAACTTGTTAATAAGCACTTATTCTAATAATTTTTACTTATTTTGTATTCCAAAAACGTTTCAAAATTTCAGTCTCTTTAGCAAAACCTAATGGATGTTTGTTTTCTGAATTTGTAGAATGAAACTCATGAATACCTACTTATATGCTATAATTGTTGGATGTGTAACATCAAAGACACTCCTAAATTTTTGACGACCCATTTGGTGTTGCGGTTGAGAGGTCGGCCGCAACACCAAGGGTTCCGGGTTCGATCCCCGGGCAGTACAAACATTTGTGTGCATGAACATGTCTGTTTGTAATGGTCTGGGTGTTTTCTATGTATAATATGTATGTATTTTAAAAAAATGTATGTAATGTGTACCGTTGCTTAGTACCTATAATACAGGCTTAAGATTCAGTAGATATTTATTTATTATACATTAAATGGACTAGAAACGCTTCAATGTTAGCTGAACATATTATTACATTGATTTATTAGAAAATTAAATATCAAAAAAATTTCAAACTTGGCTTTGATGATGCATGGCATTGATAAGTTGTTTATTTATTTATGTTAAGGTCAATACTTATATTATTTAGTACCTATGTTCATATTTGTATCTTGATATTTTGTTCAATAATAATTCAGCAGCAGCATATATTCTTCAAATTATTGCATAATAATTGGCTGCTAAATATATTTTTTAAGTTTTCACCTAACCAGGTTTATTGATTAATAACAGAAAAATTGATGAAACGTATATCTCTGCTAATTCCAATCATCAGAACAAGCTGGCTAGTAGTAATACGGTTCTTAATAGCCCTGGAAAAATACAGGACTATTATTCTTCAAGGGTTTGTTTGTATCACTCTTCTTGAAGACATCTTCATCTAAAGTTCTTCTTTCAGACAACGCTTTTGACAACGCCTCCAATGTAGTTTCCTGGTGTATCATTATCATCATCATCATCAGCTCATTAAACGTCCCCACCGAGGGGCACGAGCCTACCCGTATAGGGTGATTAGGCCTTAGTCGTCCACGCGGGCCCAGTGCGGATTGGACGACTTCACACACAACCTTCGAATCTCCTCGCAGTCGTGCATGAAGGTTTTCCTTCACCGTAAGAGCGTCGGATAACGTACATATATTTTCGAAAATTCGAAAATACATTGGTACGTGTCGGGATTTGAACCTCAGCCCTCCCGGTAGGAAGGCGGCAGTCCACACCACTGAGCCACCGACGCTCTCGTATCCTGGTGTATGGTGGCATAAAAGAGTTCAACTAATGCCCTAGGAACGGGATATCCATAAGGTTTTAGGAGCTTTGTAGTAATACCCTTGTTCGAAGTTGCTCCAGTGCCGTACTGATCTCATACATGATAGCACATGATTATTTGGTATCGTCGTTCTGGGGCTGAAACAAAATATAAGAAAAACTTAAAACTAACTGAGCTACCATATAATTACTTGTGAAGTCTTTTAGCAGAGACCTTCTTGGAATTCTTTTTCCAATAATTTTAGAAAAAAAAAATTAAGTGTCCATTGAAAGCATCCATAAATTCATAAGTGAATGCATTGCAAATCAATCGTGGTCACAAAAGTATTTTGTGTGTTACATTACAAAGTAAAAATATATCAAAACTGTAATTCCGAAACAATAAATTATTTTAAAATTGAGAAGTTTTGGCCTATTTTCAGTACGGGACAACCTACGTCAGGTTGCGGTGGCAAGCGAGATTAATAGGGCGAAATCCCTTTTACAGATCTGGCTAGTGTCTAAAATCGGATAAATTATTAGCAAGGTCAACCCAACCGCCCACTCTGGGATAAACAAATACACCATGTTGCAAGTACGTGACTAAGAAATTAACTTTTGATTTATATTTATCTTTAAAGCAAATAGGAAAAGTATTGCCTTACCTTAAAAAAGCGAAAAGAGTTGATACAATTTATCGGAATGCCAGGGTTCCCATAATAAGACTTTGAGACTTAAGGTAACCTCGCCTTTTATTTTAGGTAGGCCGTTGCCCAGCAGTGGATGTTTTAATCTTTTGGTATCATAAATATTTGTAATTTTTTTTTTGTAAATGTTTTATTGTTATTGCATATTTTTGAATTGAATTAAAATAAATTAATTAATTTGCAAAAAAAAAATATTTTCGAGAAATTTTAACCTTCCTGTGTACCTAATGTATACATTATATAAAAATAAGTAGACACATTTGTAAAAATCTGAGGAAAAAGTATTTCTTACTTTGTCAACGTGTTGCTAATTCAGTTCGCTCTTAATTAAAATATGAGATACGAGTATGTCCGTACAATGAATTTAATTACTCTTCCTGCTGAAACTTATGCAATTTTGTTAGACAAATACATTCGTGTTCACTTTAAACGTCACTCTGGCATAAGATGAAATAAGCTTCTCTTGTGTTATTAAAGTATGAGCAGTTTTTTAATTACTGATTCTTATGACGGTATCGGAATAGCGTTATGACGAGAAACTGCAAAACTTGTAAAGTAAAAAAAATGTATTACAGAAGATATTGATATTTCAATTTTATTTCCTAGGCAGTAAAATGAGCAGATGGTTTACCAATTCTATTTACAACCTTATTAAGTTGACCCGCATTTTAATACACATACAACAAATTCAAATTAAGGGTCTTAAATAACGCTGTATGAAAATGAATGACAGATATTTTTGATTTAAAAATAACTGTTAAGGAGGCATTTTTAACATTTTGGTTCTGATTATTATTAACTTTTCGTTTTGTTTAACATTTAATTTAAACTGAATGCCTGTTGACCTTAAATCATTTTTTACCTTCTATCTTTTATATGAAATAGATCTTTAACATGATTACATCATAAGCATGCGTAAAACTTACAATCAGGTTGCCCCATTTAATCTAAATCATAATAATATATTATAGTATGTTAATCTAAATCAAATTAAGCTTAATACCGACTACCATCAAATCACAACGTGCAGATTAAAGTTAGGTTGGCTTCTGCAAAAATTCTTTCTCTTGCAACATACCGATTGCAGTCAAATAAAACCTCGAGTATCCTTAAACTTGCGTTTCAAATGTCCAAGATCTTCATGATAAATGGCTCGGTCGTTTTATAAGTTTACCGGACGAAGGCCGGCTTAGAAGCTCCCTAGATCAACCACTGGACCACAGATTTTAAGCCTGAGATGGAAATATTTACTCGAGTAAGTACTGCTGAATATTTTACCTGCCATGTTTCCAGTAACACTAAAGACATAAGTTTGATACATTTATAAAACAGTCACTGCAAAAACAATGCATAGGTTGTATGCAGTTAAACTATACTAAAAGCCTGGAATAAAGTAAAAAAAAAACAAAATATCAACAAAATAATACGTTGCAGAACCAGATATATACATGTAAATGTTATAGTGCAATTTAAAAGTTGGAGATATGGAGGGAATGTAGTAATGAGTTTTACGCTACCAGGCGAGCAAGATTGGCTAAGACTGGTCAACAAAGGCGACCAGCAAGCCAAACATGCGGAAGCGTGTGTGGGTTCCAGAGTTTCGTTACGCAAGAGCGTAAGGACTGCAGCGCCAAAAAAACCAAACGAATGCATGTCTGCATGCTTGCTTGCATACAAGGTTGTCACACGTATGGCTACACGCATGCCTGCTGGTTTGCTAAATGCAGGCATATTTGCTTGCAATATTCAAGCAAATATGCTTGCACTCAATTAACTTATGTTTTTTTTCTGTACATCATAATATTATTATTATTTCTTTCATTTATGGAAACACTTCTAATTACGCATTCGGAAAAATATGCTGACCCTAACCTAACTGGTTTACACCTGTGCCGGACTATAACGGATCTAATCGGATCGCATCGGAATGCACTGGAGCAGTTTCATTAACTCTGAGAGAGATTGATATGTTTGCACAAGTTCTGTACATGCCTTTGCATACCTTGGTTAAGCCACAGTATTTTAATGCAAGAAGTTGGTATTTAAGTCAAAGTCAAATCCATTTATTTCAATTTAGGCTTACAAAAAGCACTTATGAAAGCCTAATTTGAAATAAATGGATTTATATTATTAACCCACTAGTAAGTTTAAATTTTCATTATCGCCTATTTCTTGCTAAGTTATGTGCACATTGAATTGTAAATCATTATAATGTGAACTTATCGTAAAAAATTAAATATGTTAAAATATACTCTCATTTTCGGACGGCGACCATTTTATCTCTTTGCATTTCTTCATCAAAACAGAGATTAAATCACATTCAATATGAAACAAAAAAATGTACGACTAAGACAAGGTAGGAAAAAAACATTATTAATTTTAACTCAGAGGATTTTACTTCACTGAAAAAATAACAACTTAAAAAGCCACAGGATATATTTTACAGAGATAAGCGAGGTTGGCAAGACATCCGCAAGCCGGCGAAGATCGTAATAATTGAAGAGCTTTAATCCTAGCTCACTCCGGAAAGACTTCAGGGAATAACTGGAGCTTACAATATTTCAAATAATAATTATTTATAACTCAATCAGATGTTCAATCAACAATATACTTTTTACTTACTTGAAACTACAACTCAACTAGAATTATATTGTGATAACATTAGTACTCAAAATGATTTATGGGCATCATATTGTGGAGCCAATGCTGACTTTATTCTGCAGGCGGAGAATATTCCAAACAACAAAAATAGCTTAAACAACCTGCTAAGACTCACTTGACCAGCTCAAAAGTTAACCATAACCTGACTAGGTCAAGTTTGTGTTGGCAGCGAAACACTATCAAAAGGCTTTTAAAATTTGAGATAGGCCTTGCCCTGTATTGGTGTTCCCAGCCAAATAAGCACGGTCAAAATCTTAAGTTTCCTAATATACTCCATATATTGGAGTAGTCCAAAATCACAGTTTGTCAATAACACCACCTTTATTTTAGTAGAGAATGGTTAGCCACGCTTTCTCAGAAGACCTAATGTTACACAGGCACTACTATCTCCAACCCAGAGATGGGTTTGAGATAAGCAAGCGTGGTGATTATAGAAAAATGCTTTACTATGGGATCCATAATACGGCCTTCACGCTAAACTTGGGGCTAGATGGCGCTGTTTGATGTCAGTGGATATTCATTATAATTATTATTTACCATAACTGTAAGAGCAAAGTAAGCTAGATAATTTAAATGACAAAATGTACGCGTACCCGTACGCGCGCGCTTGTCACAATGAGTCCATTCACGAAGGTGGTGACTCTGTATCGTACATTCATATTATCTCACTACTTGTAAGTAGTATAGCGCATTTCAAAGACCGCACATGTATAAAACATGGAGCAATCTCACCATTCCACATGTAGCCCGAATTGGCAATCGAATAACACATGTAACCCGAATTTCGGACAAAAAACGGGTCACAAAACACAGGCTGCTCCGCCACATTAATAATTTATCAACCACATGACGTTGTTTGCTAATAAAGCGCGGAATCGCTGGAAATATTAATAAAAGCAGCTTGCAAACGGAACTCGGATCGTCGGACCGGCGCCGCGCCCATGACAAATGACCGGGTGGAACTTTCATTTAGTTTCCATTTAAATTAAACAAGCAAATCGCTGATTATATTCGAGAATTAACAGTGCAATTGTGCTTGCTGTAAAGGTCGACATGCTGGAGTTTTGAATTGCGTTTGTATGACGACCTTTAAGAAACTTTCTGCAATTTGACTATTGGAACTTTAAAATGCTAGAAACAAATATTCAATGTTTCAAAAATAGAACAAACGAAGAGTTCTATGAATGACTACACTGGAAAAAGAAATAAAGACTGGCCATTAGAACTGAATAATACGACATTGTGCTGAATGGTGAAAGCTGTGCTATGTTCATTATATTTTTATAAATGACTATGTGCCGAATGTGGATTGGTATGAATTAATGACAACAAATCACAACATCATCATCATAAGCACATTATACGCCTCCACCGAGGGGCACGAGCCCACCGTAAAGGGTGTATAGGCCTTAGTCATCCACGCGGAGTCAAAATCTGAATTTCGACAAACTTTTAAACGACATAATTAAACTCAGACAACATTAAACATCGATATGTCATAACTCCGATACTACTGTACACCGACAAAATGTTTGTACGACGTGACTGAAGTAGAAAATGATGCGAGTTCGACTGTTCTAAAGTTCTGTGCTAAAAATATATTTCAGCGATTTTTTTTTTATATTGATAAATTAAAATTATTCTATTTAATTTATTAATCAGCTTCCAAAAAGGAGGTTCTCAGTTTATTTCTGAAATACGTAATGTCGATCTAACATAGTTTCGACGCTTTACATGTCTGAGTTCTGTAAGTCGAAGCAACCCCGGGTCGTTGTAGAATCGTTCTCATAGTAGACTCTTGTCGAACTCGCGACATTTCCTAGTTAAGTCACATTGTACAAACATTTTTATGTCGTATAAAAGTTTGTCGAAATTCAGATTTTGACTCATCCACGCGGGCCCATTGCGGAATGACCGACTTCACACACAAACATTGAATCTTTTTGCAAGCGTGCGCAGGTTTTCTCGCGATGTTTTCCGTCATCGGAAGAACTTTGGATAAACGTAAATATAATTACGAAAACACATTTGTACGGGTAATAATGAGCCACCGGCTCTCAACAAGCAGCGTCGGTGGTTGAATGAGCCCGCGTGGACGACTAAAGCTAATACACCCCGGTACGGGTAGTCTCGTGCCCATCATCATGGGGACGTTTATTGAGTTGCTGATGACGAATAACAACAATCCTCAGATAGTAGCTGTGCCTAACGTACGCTCTTTGAAGCACAAAAGGACTCAATATAATAATCTTTAGTCGCCAATACTATAACGGACCATTGTGATAGTAACTTGACTTGCGTATCAGCAATCGGACTCGGTGGCCGCTACGCTATGGAACTTTTCAAAAATATATGAATTTATTTAGATTACTCTATCAAAGCTTCATTGTTTACTGCTGAACAAATGCCACCATTTTGCGAACTGTCAGTCTGTAACCCGCTGCGAGAACCAGTGCATATCCAGTTAGGGGCGACAGAGCATAGTTTGCAGATGACTAAGCGTGCAGCAAAACCATGTCAGTTTGACTTAATTCTTAAATGTCATATACTAGAACACTTTTAAACCAATTAAATCTTTTAAGTATTAATCTTTGAATGTTTCATGAATAAACTACTCATCTAAGCTTCAAGATGAACAGCGTAACTAGTACCGAAAAGTTGGCCCAGCAATTTAAATTTAAAAATTCATGAGCGTAAGCTTTTTCCGCGATATTGCGGGGCTACTGATTTATCACTAGCGTGATGGGCGCATTGCAAGGAGCTGTCTCCAACGAGAAATATATGGGCCTCTTTGAAGCGCAGAAAGATGGGTAATTTCATTGAATTTATGAACGTATCACCGTCGAAATTGCCAAGTTGATAATTCAGATGTAAAATTGCGATAAATATTTTGCTTCAATGGCTGAATGAAGGCCTTATTCGCTACTGAACGGGAACTGAAAAAGTATTCTTTAAGATCCAATCTTTATGTACATTGAAATGAACAGGATGTCTATAAACGATAAAAAAAATTGGTCACCTCAAAATATATTGCTTTCCGAAAATGAAAATTGTTAAGTCATTTAAAGGTGAGAATTTGCTTTGCTTTTCCATTTAGTTATATAAATGTACATAGTTCATATTTGTTCAATAAACTCATAATTACATCTTGATTGTCACTTCTGTTCGAAATTTCAGGGTTTTATTTTTTTTAAAAGGTAGAATGTAAAATTAATTTTTAATGGGATCAATGTCTTATAGAATCTTATTTTTTTATCATTTGTAATTTGTAGATACATTCGAAGCTACCACTTTGATCAAATTTTTTACAGAACTGATGTAATTTGTGCAACCAATTGTGAAATGCATACCATAACTTATTAGAGCTCAAAAATTATTCGTATTTGGTTTTACTAGTACTCTAGTCAAAGCAAATACGAATAAATACTTTTTTTTATTGTGATTATTTTATTTCCTTTCTAAAGCTAACCACCATAATCTCTATCCAAACCAATCGCTTAAGATTATTTTAAAAGTACAATTATGTCAGAAATTAAAAAAAATCTTAATTTTTGTTGTGCGACACACAACATGAGCAAAATAAATATAAGAATGAATGATATCAAAATTACAGCGAGTGTTTTTATATCCCTAAAATAAAGAATCACTACAAGTAACGGTTCTCAAACTGCTATTGTTCATGCAGAAATCTATCGCAGTATGCGCAAGCCGTCGATACAAAAGCAATATGAAACACTTCCAGCGGTGGCCGCAACAAAGCAGGATATTTTGTAAGCATTTTACTGCGTCCCAGACTGTGACGATATTGTGGACGCTGTCGCGGCAAAATGGCGCTTTTACTACCGGGACATTCACTTGTGTTGCGTCTCGTGGATACCTGCGTTATGGAAGGACACAGTTTTAAAATATATGCAGGATCAGTAAATATTGATGGATGGTGTGTAAAAATAAAATATTCGACATGATAACAGGGTGACGTTTTATGTAAGGACTTGGGACCGATTTTGTTTTAGCTCTACGTATTTTATTAGGACTGTTATTTGTTAATATAAGGTACACCAACTGATTGCTGTCATCAGCATACAAATTGATGGTTAATGATCTGCACTTAGTATCTACAGCAATAAAATCATTTAAATAAAATATAATTCCATAAAATACTATACTCTTTACCCTAGGTAGTTATTCTTTTATCAGCTTATATTAACGTCCCCTCCGAAGGGCACAAGCCTACCTTTATGGGGTGTATAGGCCTTAGCTGCCCACGTGAGCCCAGTGTCTATTAGACGACTTTGTGCACAATCTTTGAATATCTTCGTAACACCGTAAGAGCGACGGATAAACATCATTTCCGATAACATTACCCGACGATCGTCGAAAATTTCAAAACATTTGAACCAGCACCCTCCAGATCAGAAGGCTACAGTTCACACCAATGAGCCTCACTCTATAATTATCATTAATTAATTCAGTACACTGCTAAACTAGGCCTTTTCCGACGGCTCTTGTGATTAAGGGGTCTTGAACAGCTATCTGCGTTATTGTTTCAGGAAACACTCGTATATGTTGACAGATTAACAGGGTATCGGTCGGTCTGCCTTACGGCAGGATATGACACGGACCACAGTGGTTCGCCTGAACCCTTAGCTGAGAAATTTCACATCTTCGCCTTCTCAAACTTTCTTTATTATTCAATTATAAAATATATTGTACTTTAAATTGTGCAATTCACAGTTTAGTCAAATTACTAACAAACTACTAATAGCGTGAAATACAAGAAATGTTCCGCGTATCGTTCAGTACCAATATCAGGCACAAACAAAGAATATCAATGAACTCGNTCTTTATTTATTTATTTAAGGACAACCAACATAACAAACGATATCTTGGCCAAAGTTCCGAAATATGTACATAAAAAGTTCATTTAAAATTGTATTGAAAATTATATTTTTAATTCAGCAATTCTGGGAACCTTAAATGTAATTAGGAAACATCCAAAGAATCTGGCTGGATTCTTCGAAGAGATAGGATTGATGATATTACATCTAAACAGAGTGAAACTATTTTGAAAGTATATAAAAAGAGAACTTTATACTTGTTTATCATCATCTACAAGACAAATGAGTATCGCTCTCATTGGCAGGTATTTCTTATTATCTACTTTGGAAAATCTTATTTTTACAACCGATGTATATATCGCGATCTCGGCTAGCCCGGCTTATAAAGGGCCGAGTATACGTCATGGAAGCTTTAGAAGATTTACGTCTAAATATTTTAAGATTAAATATACATTTTTAATAACTCAGACAACCTTAAAAATAATGTTTAGATCCACATAGGAACAAAGTTCTCTCGGCTATAGTGTCGCTGACAGTAGAGCCACGCCAAGACCTGCAACCAATTGTCAACTAACCACTGCAACTTTACCCGCTGGCTTTAACTAGAAGCAAGTGCGCGTGTAATTGCAACGATCCCGCAGAATCCATTTTGAATGTTGTATACTGTACTCTATTTCTACATCATAATAATACATATATCCAAAAAAAAATATTGACCTTAATTCTGCCATATGGAAACCGATATTATGATGTATCTTTTTCAGCAGTATATAATAAAGTTGTAGTCTATAATATCTACTGTTCGACGAGGCCTTCTACTATTGGATGAATTTCTCCATTGAGGGGACTCCGACCGTAACCCCTCGGGCTGGTCCATTGCCTTTGACAAAGGCTGCTTGGCTATTTAGCAGTAAATGAGACATTAAACAATTGTTAGCTTAGTTATTTAATAATATCAGTCCCGAGTGTCAAAATACTTCACTACAGAACTCATTTTCATTCCTGGCTAAACTAGTTGTGTCAATTTCACCCATCATTAACAAAGAAGCTCGCGTACAAGAATCATAAAACTACAAGTGACATTTGCAAACTTAGTTCTGGGGCTGCCATTGGCGTTATCAATACTAGAGGAGCAAAGTTGCAACTCTCCAACGATAGTGTCGCGAGCAGTTGCACCTCGCTCAAGACCTGCAGCGAAGTGTCAACTAACCACTACAAGTTGGACCGTTAGGCGGCCTCGACTCGCGGATAACTTCCCAAGTGATAGTAACTGCACCGCGCCTTCGCGCCCGCTAACTAACTGAATTATTCAAACTGCTGGTGTCGCGGAACCTAAATAATTAGATTTTATGTGTGCATCGGCTGTGACACATCTGTGGCTCGTGCTAAGTCATACTCCTAAGGGGATGTGTACTTCGCAGAAAGAGATTTCAAGTGTGTTACGGTTATACAACAATGTAATGTTTCTGTTTTACCTTGATTCTATATTTTAGTACCTTCAAGAGCTATGAAGGAATAAGGACAAAGAAAATAGGATCTGTCTGTAGGAAATCAAAAAGTAAAACCTATGAATGAGCTCTTATAAAGATCTCCGGGTAAATGCGCAGTTATCTAAATATTTTCTTTTGTTGCTGATACTAGTATTTAGATTTTATGCGAGTTTTATATATAAGAAATGTCTTTAATATAATATTGTGTATTATCAGAAAAGGGCTTTCAAAATAACAATAAAATGATGATACTTATATAATAGTCAAATAGACCCCTTTCTCTATTCAACTTATTGCAGTTTACTGCTGGAGATAGTTCAAAATAGTTGTTCAAATATCGGCATAAAAAACACAATATTTAATCTTATATTGAATTTTGAACAGAGTATCAAAAGAGTATAAGTGTTCTTTGACATATTTTTTTTAAAGTTGTTATTATGATTGGGTGTGGTTTATTAACCACAATACCTAATGTTACTTGATCTGAGAGTGAAAGAGTGATTGTATTGATTTTGGAAATATTTGATTTTATTCGTTATTATTGTGATATATTTTATGACTTCAAAACATGTCAAATAATTTTCCAATTTAATGAATTCATGCAAAAAATATACATAATAGTTTCTTGTTTAGCAAAAAGATACTTTTAAACTAGAAATTATTTTGGAAACTTATATGGTTTGTACAAAAACAAACACATAAGAAAGTACCTAATTGTAAAACGAAAAATGTGACTGTGACTCGCCAATGCCTCCTACAAAATACGTCGGTGAATCATTTGTAGCTGCTAGTCTGTGGATTGCATTGCCTCGTGTCAATTAGGTGTGCACAAACACTAACGATTTCAGAATGGGTAGTAAAATAAATGTATCATTTATCCGCTTGAAAGTTTAGGGAACACAATTGAAAAGTATTACGTTTGTATTTTTTATAATTATCTACTGACTTTCATACATCGCCATCTAGACATCCAAATTCCGTGAAAAGCTTGTAGTATGGTGCCCAACAACGGATACACATACTTGGAAACGTTTTTATTTATAAATACATACATATTATATACCTCACGAATTCTTGGTATACGTTTGTATTCTAAATCTATACAATATCAGAATACGTTCATTCTTGTCTTGTACATTTTCTGTTAGCAGTGATGTTAGAGATGCCTCATGTATTAATAGTTTACTGGAATTTAGCTGTACTATATGCTATAAAGAGTTTATCTATCTAATGACCTGTCAAGCAACTCAGATAAAATTGCGAAAGGACAGAACATGTGCAAATAAAATATCATATAAACCGATAGTATCTTTTATTTTACAATTATTATAGCTTTATATCTGAATTGAGTATTTAATTTAATGTGAAGGACGAAATACAGTATCATAGCCTTTGAACCTATAAGCACAAACAATCCATTTTCAACAATTAAGTTATACAATGCTAAATTTATATTGACTACAATAAGTCTATAACAGAAATCAAGCAGAATAACAACGTTACTACTTAGCTTTCCAACAGTGTTCTTCTTATCAATCCAGGGTGCGTACTGCCCCTCTCGAAATCGCACAACGGTTTAAATACCCGTTGTGCCACACCGGAAGTGGCATGATGCAGATGGACGAATAAAACCATAAAATAAAAGAAACATACATAAAGTATAAATTAATACAAGAATTAGCTTTCAAAACTAATTGCACATAGTTTAGACTATTTCAAGTTATTTTAAAATAATGCGTTAGGACCTATAAGGTTTTAATACCAACAGGAAGTTAAATTATTTGAACTGAATATTAGCTAACCGGAAGTCTAATGATTTCCATTGGATTTCAGATAAACTGAAATCGGGTTATTCTAAGAAAATCCGGTAACGAATATGTTTAATAATATTTTTACATAATTTTGATATTGTACATATCTTATGAATATTTTTGGAAGTGATTTACTCAACCTATTTGTTTGCCAATAATATTAACAGGAAGTCTGACATTTTCAAATGAAGGTAAGAAACATTATAATATTTTGATTTTAGTAAATATTTATTACGACAGAATTACATTTAAAATGGTTTGTGATAATTCATATTAATTAAAAATGGTCAATAACTTCTCGCAAAATAATTAATATGAAGTCTATAATGTAAGTATAATCATTATTATGACTCGATTTGACAGTTGAAGTAATTAAACTGTAATATTTCTTAGACTACTTACTGAATTAGAATCAGAAAATGTACGCGTCCAGTACGCAGAGTTTGTATATTTTATTCAAAACTTTATTTTGTGTTACATTCTGAAACCGTACAGTGCTAGAACACTATGAGTGCGTACTGTCCTTTTATTCTTTCTAAATATGCATGCGGCTTACCTCCCTCAAGATAGGGTTGTGACACAAAAATTAATTTTATTATAACGTCTCTACAACGAGCACGGCACGAGCCTACCCGTAAATGGTTAACAGGCCGTAGTCGTCCACGCGGGCCCCGTGCGGATTAGGCCTTCGAATTGTTTCGTATAAGAGCGTCGGACAACTTACATATAATATCAAAAATTCGAAAAGACATTGTTATATGGCAGAATTTATACCTTCTCCGGAATCACGATCAGAAGGATGTTCACGATCGGAAGGCAACAGTCCACAAATTTGAGCCACTGACGCTCTTTGTTCGACGTTGTTTGATTATGTGACATCTAACTTTAAGCTTTTACTGACAAAAAAGTTTTATTCATCATCCAACAACATAATTATCGTAAATAGCATGAAAATACAATGAAATTTTAACTGTATAATTGACTAATACTCGTATATGCCAAAACCAATTCGATAGGACTGCAAATAGAGAGCACTTGGAATATTTAAATTTCGAATACGAGCGGCCTCACTAAAAAGTATTTCAGTAAAAACGTATTTTCCTTCTCCAATATCATATATTTTTATATTTAGTGATATAAAATTTAAGTATCAATTTTAAATATTGAATCTTTCTAGTATAATCCACGTGAATAATACTAGAAATATTAAATACATAAAATTTTAAATATCTAAAATGGCTACGTAAAAATTTCGAAGATTTTTGGAGAATACCATTAATTATGAATACGTAAATTAATTAAAACGACCGCTACGGTTACAAAATTTCATTACAACCGAAAGCCAACAAGTTAACTTAAAAAAAACTATTTAATTAATATGATGGATAGCTATCCATTATTTAAAATGATCGTCAGAGGGAATAAAATACATGGCTGTAGCCGAACGTTGGTATGGGAAAATCCACCTGATTCAAAGTACACAGAGGTGCTTTACGATCTGACTGTCGTATAACGGCCATATCGATTGTAAAACAAGCACAGATAAGGTTCCCAATTTAACAACCTGCTGACGATATATCTTATTTCGTACTGTTGAAAATAATAATTAAATAACAATGTTACTTAAAAGTTAAAAATAACAATTATCGACTCTTGTAAAGTCAACATCAACAGAGCATAACCCATTTAGACGACATTTGGTGTAACGGTTGAGATGTTGACTACTACACCAAGGGTTCCGGGTTAAATCCCCGGGCAGTACAAACATTTGTGTGCATGATTTTAATTTAATTTTAATTTTTATGTTATAAGTGTACAGGACGGTCTGGACGCTCACCTTATGGTAAGTGATACGCCAGACCATGACAGAGCGGCATTAAAGGAGATCAACAACTGATAGTTATTATCCTCCATCAATGCCGAACTGCGCCCGTCACCCGAGACAATAGATTTTAGGTCTCTTATACCCGGTAATTTCACTAGCTACAGTGCCCTCATCCCGAAACACAAAAGTGCATAACACTCCTGTTTCACGCGATGATATCTGGCACTGCAGTAGTACCTTCCTAGACGACTCAGTATCGAGTCTACCACCTAGTAAACATGAACATGTTTATAATGGTCTGTGTGTTTTCTATGTATAATATGTATGTATTTACAAAATGAAATCTATGTAAGTATGTTTATCCGTTGTTTAGTACCCATTATACAGGATTCACGCTTTACTTGGGGCCAGATTGCGCTGTGTGAATGCCAGTGGATATTTATTTATTATAACCTACCACGCAGACCCAATGGTGGTTATTAATGACTACTATTTAAATTTATAGTCCCTGTGATCACCGGTCAATGTGAAATGAAACACAAAGACTCGAGATAATAATTATTCGGTCACCCATCCGTCGTGGCTCAATGGTGTTGACTGTTGCCTTCCGATCTGGCGGGAGCAGGTTCAGGTTCAGGTTCAAAACCCGGCACGTACTAATGTGTTTTCGAATTTTGGAAATTATATGTACGTTATCCGACGTTCTTACGGTGAAGGAAAACATCGTCAGAAAACTTGCTTAAGACTGAAGACTGAACTCTTGCGAAGAAATTCAAAGATTGTGCATGAAGTTGGCTAAACCTCACTCGGCCGCATGGACGACATATATACCCTTTACGGGTAGAATCGTGTCCCTCGGTGAGGATGTTTGAATGAGCTGATGATGATTATAACTCATCCGTCAATCGACTATCACGATAGTTGCTTCACTTGCCTTTACGCCAGCTGAACGTAACGCCATCAATTACTAACATTATAGGTATTTACAATATTTGACTTTACTTTGACTAGAATATCTATGATTTTAGATTGCAGTGTTACTATTGAAAAAAACACATACACAGGACTCTACATACTTCGTTTCTACATATTTATATTCTGAGTAGTTACGAATAGTTTAGCCAACAGAGGCATTTAAAGAAATGCAGGCGGCTTTACGTAAACGAAGTAAAGTCACCAGCTGAAGTCTGAGTTTATCTAACTAGTGTTTATATCACACTAAATATATTTTTGGCCTACTTTCAATCGATACAGTTCACGTGCAACTTGAATATTGTTATGGTGACCTGTTTACATAGTTTACTTCGGATTTCTTTGGTATTTTGTTAAAAGCCTTTTATACAGGTTTAAAAAAATAAGCTTTTTACAAAGAATAAGGCTTTTTGGGGCTGAAGTCTCCTGAGTGTAGAGAGTATAAGTATGACACTCCATAATACGTTCTCGGTTCCTAGACAAAATAAGAATTCTTTGAACATCTCAAAAACTTGACATCGGTACTGAAGAAATAGAAATGTTAGAAACCGAAACTATCTGAAACCAGTCGATAAGCAGTGACAAAATTTAACGGCGGTAAATAGAGGTAATTATACTCAATCTCAAAGTTTAGTTTAAACAATGCCCAAATGAAACAATTAACCAAAACAATACAATTTACTACTATTAAACTTATTAACAGTTTATTAAATTTGTGAAATTTTTAGTCAAGAACCTATTATACGTTTATACAATACTGTTAATAACGGCTATATTACTTTAATCATTTTATTATTTTCATAATACCTAATTGATAGTAAGTAGTTATTTATAAAAATCATAGCATCTATTATCTTTCTATCTATTATCATTGTGTAGATTAAAGAATAAATTATCGATTCACTGTGGTTTTGTAAGTTAGTTCAACCCACCCTGCCGCACACATTTTTTCTTTTTGGACTTAACTGGTTGTATAACCTAATAGACGTTAAAATTTGAGAGTTTCATAAATTACTAAATAACCAAAAGGCTTGAATTGGCTTAAGCTTATAGGTTTCAGCCTTCCACGCTCTTAATTTAATAGCCTAGTCTTTAAATAATGGGTAAAAGTTTATCATCCTTTGCAGAATACCTATTTTTTTTAATATTCGCAGCTATACTGCATACCTACTACATACATGTAGGTAAAAAGTTATATGATTTTGCTTAGCCCTTTGAATGCCAATGATACGTAAAGAAATAATAAAATTCATATTGTGCCTGGATTCCTGGGTTCAAAGGGTTAATAATATGCATTTGAATGAAGTCAAACGATATTATTTATGTTATATGTATCTCGCACTTGTTAGGATCCACTGCTTAATAAGTCAATTAATCAGAACGAGCTGTTTTAAGATAGGCTTTGGAAGCATCTACATATACAACATTAATAATACGATGCATCGTTCCATCATATTTAAAGGGTCAAATTACGAGGCAATAATTCTCAGAATGTGTTTCAAAAATATTGGAGTTAGAGTTTAAAAATAAAAATTGGCCTTTAACTCTGTATTTTCACTGCACATCAATATGTATTAAGCGACTTAAACGCCTAAATATAGTATGGACAGTTTGGCTTCCGACATCCCCTGACAAGTTCAGATTCGATCTTCATTTAGATACCGGCTTCCGACGAAGGTTTCTGTTTAAATATTGACCTGTAATATTCGGAGAAATGCGGATCAACGATTTACGGTCAGTGGAGTTGTTTTGTTATCGAAATGATAATACATTTGTAACAATTTTTTATTTCTTCAGTCAGGCACGAATATCCTCATATTTAGTAAAATAATTCTTCCTGATATTTATCACTATTTAGTAAAATAAATATTTATAACAAAAATATTGATATAATTGAAACCATTTCGCGTCTAATACTTCACTTGCATTAAAATCATATCATATTTTATACAAGTACGCTTGTGAATCGAGTAATCCAACTTATATTTAGCTAACGTAACAAGTTCGTTCCCGGTTGTATGAATATGGCCTCATTTAAGAAGGCTGTTGGCTCACTTACGAGTCCAGTGCCAAATGTCATACAATTCTCCTTTATTCAGGTAATTTTTAATCATACTTTTGGAATAAGATAAAATTAATATTAGAATTCTCTTTTTATTACTATCAATGAATTAACTCCTTCGTAATCTCCTTTTATTATTATTCTTTGGTATTCGAAAGCCTATGGCCGATGGGGCGGTAAGTTCTTGAGTATCGTTCACGTAACGGAAAAAGTAGCGTAGACCAACACTACACAACACTAGGGATCGGTCCGCGTGGACATCTTCAGAGGAGGTATTTGTTCAGCAGTCGACATATTACGCTACAAGAATCAACTTAATGTTGATTCGAAAGTTACGTGTAATACCAAATAATGAAGGCAAATTAGAAAAATATATCACCACATTCAGACGTGTGGCAGTGCTCTCTTATTACACATTACCCTTTCCAGTACTCCTATATAACCAACTCGCTTGCCAAGCGGGAACATCATGGTAAAACCGTTAATATCGATGAGGTTGCTCCAACATCAGCAATTACGGGCCGCTTAAGTAGAAAAGGTAATTTTACCAAGTTAAAATATAAATAATTTAAGACGAGGACATCACTTTTTATAATATCTGTATTTTTTTAATTTAAATTTGGATCAATAGGTCAGCACGCATAGGTTTTAGGTTCGATTCCCATGCTGTTCAAATTTGAATGTATTCAACAGATATTATCATCATTGACATAATATTACATGTTATTTATCTGTGAATATTAATTTGTCTGTATTCAAATGATACAGAAATCAATGTATCAACACAGCCGCTTGATGAAATTATTTGGGCATGACAAACAATCTAATAATACACAGTAAGACTTCATTCAGTGAGTTTTCAAAATTTTAACCCAAATTTAATCTCGATAATGTAGTTGTTTGCGAGCTATTTGCTTATTAATGTTCCAGTTAAGAGCATTGTCGCGTGAGGTACAGGCACTGCCTAGTTCAGACGCAGATGTAATTACATTTGTAATTGTGTAGCAGACCTTTCTAATTAGTTCATTTTGTTAGCTTATTTTTGTGGTAAATCATTTGTCGGAGTTAATAAATAAAATTAATTGCTATAAAATTACATCTACTAAATAAGACTGCAAAAAAGGAAATTTTATACTTAAAAAATATTTAATTGGTAATGGAAGTATTACAAGACTTTTTACTATTTACTTGTTCAGGGAATGTAAAAGGTTCTTGTCTTTATCATCGGGGACGTTAATTTTGGACAGGTTTAAGGACTTTAGCCACTGTCAGAGGATTGGAGATCCACTAAATCCTGTAAAGAGTTATGGGAAGCCTACACGACTTTGTCGGTAATATGCCTTATCGAGTCCCCCTTAGGGTTTACTTTGTGACTGATAACCATCAAATACCAAAATTCATTATAATTCGACTCAAAAGCGACCTTACTGGCTCGCGGTAGATAATGCCGAATAAGGGCCATAAGATAACTCTATTGAGCTGTAACACACACACCCATACACACACTTACATAAACTCACGCACGCACGCATCACACACCACACACTCGAACACACGCACGCATGCATGCACGCAGGCACACACACACACATTAAATTAGTAGTAACGTTTCATTATTGTGATTATGACTTAGATGGTTTAGAAGGTAACATCAACAATCAAATAGATGACACATCTGCTGCTCCCTAGCATTTCATTTAATTAGGTAACTACTAATCCATAGTTTTTTACATTTAAGTCTCAACATATTATTAAATTTTGACCTTACATTTACAATGTATAAAACATGGTTTCCTACTTTAAAAGGTAAAATTAACCCTAATCAACAAGTAATAAAGGCAAAATTTTGATTCACAACAGGTGTTGAGGTGCCCGAATTTGGAGAGCCCATTACCAACTTGACAGTGCCCATTGGACGGGACGCAACCTTCGAATGTATCGTCGTCAACCTTGGCAACTATCGGGTATGTATTATTAACCAACGGTCAGCTCCTAGTGCCTTCGATATCCAGTTTCAATAATATAACAACATGTACATAGGAAACTGGCGCGGTATGGTTTATTAATCACGCGCTTTAAGGCTCTATTTGAATAAAACAACTCACATTAAGGCACTCAATAGCATTTAATAAGCATGTGTTTTTATTTCATTAATTAATTCAGAATCATACTTCTTTTCATGAGGATAAAAAAGGAGGCTTTAAAACAGCAAACTATTTATTCAAGTATCGTGTGTCGTTACAAGATATGATACACTGATTAATTTATACAATAGTGGATTATTCGATGACGTTATTTTGACTGATGTTGTATTTGGGTAAAAATAAAATATAATAAATCTTTAAAATATAAATTCAAATAATACTTTTTTATGATGGGCTTGCTCTTGAGCACAGACTATCCTAGTGGAAGAGACGTGCTCCTAAATGAAGCGAGCTTGCCTAGAGAAAGCGTATTCACTCGTTTGTGTGTACGCATAAAGAAAACACATGCGAAATTACATTTACAGTACGCCTTGATGACCTATATAATTAAAATTTTAAAGTTTATAGCAAGAGTTCTGACTTTAAAATCGGAGACGTGCGTGAAAATATATAAGCTGCAATGCATGAAATGTATGCCCTCCGGTCCGATGGACCGACGACTTGCGTTAGGTCGCTGGTGGAGGCTGTATGAGAACAGCGGAGGACCGGGATAACTGGCGCAAAATGGGGGAGAATTATGTGCAGCCGTGGACTGCGATAGGTTGAATAGGATAATGCATGAAAGTGGAAAAGCTATTCAAAAAATAAGCTAAATTTCAACCTAAATAGGCAGATTAAGTTAATTTCTCGATATTTGCGCAAACGTCTAATGGAGACTGGAGTGTCTTGCTACAATTCTAATTTAGTCCAAGTTTAATTGTTCAAGAGCTACGAACATTTCAAATACATAGGAATTACTGTCTGTGGTCTTTGTTCTCGCATCCGCTTACATCCATTTAAAGATGTGAATGATGTAGGAACACGACACATATGTGCTATCTTTATTTACTTTTAAGAGTGGTCAAAACTATAATACTCAAAACAATGTAATTATTTATACTGGTATTTAATTAATGAAAATTTATCTACGTTATTAGGCACTTTTTAACGTACCATCTTATTATATCATTAATTACTATTTTGCCACGTTGTCGTTTCTGAAATCAGTCGTTAATTCGCAGGATATTCTCCAGTGGTGTTGACTCACTAAAGATATATGAGTATATAGTATTCGGTATTTCAAACATAGTAAAATCTATGTTGTTACTTAAGATTGCGGGTGGACGATAGATGGTGACTGGGCTTCTGTACGCGTAAAAGTACTTTGTAAGGAGCTTGTTCAACAGTGGGCTTATCTACTCTAGGAAATCGTTTTTAATAATAATAACCAAACGTTATTTATTTAAATTTTAACAATAGGACAGAAAATAAAATGTTTTCTGCAGAACCTTCCATCAATTTGATACACAATTTAAAATTCAAATAAATGTAATAGATTAGAACGAAGCGAAATTTATTAATGAATTCTGTAAGCTTCATTTCAACGACTATGTGCATCAGAATTGAAAGTAACTTGTTAGAGAATTCATCGTTTTATTCCAGCCAAAAATACTGTTAGTTGAGCTCGGTGCACTTAACAACTCATTTACTGAATTTCCAGCACTTTGAGTGAAAATAAAAACGGTTGTAGCCTTTCAAATAACCACTGACACTTAAACTTTCTAGGCTTAAACGTAAGCGAATATAATGAACTACCTATGCGTGAATTGTTTTTATCGTAGTAATAAAAATTTAACCTTATTTTCGGTTAGTCAGCAGAGTCACTCGACTTCATTACTTTGTTTTAGAAGGAATTGACATAATTTATTGAATTTTAATGGGGGTCTAAAAGCCCTGCCCATTTAGACTCCCATTAAAATTCAGACTATAATCGTAACAGCTGAAACCAATGTCTTTGTTATAGGTTCAATCATAGGTAAGAGATTCCAAAATTAATCAATGCATTATAAAGTGCCTCTATATCAACAGGTGGGTTGGGTGAAAGCAGATACGAAAGCAATACAAGCCATTCACGAACTTGTCATAACACACAACCCTCGAGTATCGGTGTCTCACAGCGACCACTCCACGTGGTACCTCCACATCAAGAACGTTCAAGAGGAAGACCGAGGCCAGTATATGTGTCAGATCAACACCGATCCTATGAAAAGTCAGGTAAGATAGTTATGATTTCTTTTACTCTTAATAATATTTTTGCATTGCTCTATTTGGGTAACATTTCTTAAAAAAATTAACCGGCTTAAAGGCACCAACGCAGACACAAAACATTCATAATATTCCACTGAAAAGCACTAATTCCACTGCAAAACACTAATTTCACCACAAGCATTGGGCCGTAATAAGAAAATTGGGTCCAAATGCAGATTATAAAAATGTATGTGAATAGTATGGAGGTATTTGACGACATATTTTATTTTTATTATTTTTTTAAAATTCAGGAACAATTAATCATTTTTGTTAAAGATTTCTAGGGAATAAAACATTGGTAGGGGAAATATATAATTATAATTTCTTTTTTTCGGAATGACTTATCGCTTTTGGCCATAGGTGGCCTTCACAGCATCGCCGGATAATTAGCGAGCACAGATGGCTCTCAGCACAAAAAATAATGCAATGAGAATAAGGGTGTCCAAGATTAGAATGCGAACCTCAGCTTAGTGTATCGCAGAGGGGAAGGGGGGAGTAAAGCGACCGGGTACGTACCAATATCGAGAACCTACTACAGGGACTCACGACAATCTCAGTCTTCATGCTTTACGCGCTTTGTCCGCCACAATAGCGACAGTGATCGGATCGTAACCCGAATTTCGATTTTTAGATGGGCTTTCTAGACGTGGTGATACCTCCAGATTTTATCCCAGAGGAGACTTCTGGAGACACTATGGTGCCAGAAGGTGGCACAGCAAGAGTGTCTTGCAGAGCTCGGGGAGTTCCTCCTCCACGAGTCATGTGGAAAAGAGAAGACGGACAAGAAATTGTAGTACGGGACCATTCAGGTGCGAAAAGCAAAGGTAAGGCCACCCCTTTTATAGACATTTCAAGTACAGTTGTTCAATAGAAATAGTTATACTGACTTAACTACACTTTCCGTTCCATTCAAGAAATTTCGGGCCATCCGCGTTTTAAGCGCTTTTTCTCTACTATTTACCACGGCATTCTCAACCAAAAATAAGACCTTTGTGAATCTGGTATAGGATGACTCTTTAATGCTAGAATATCAAGAAAACAGAAGGTAGATTCAACAATACTGGGAACACATTGAGAAATTAAAAACCAGTTGGTTTTCTTTTTTTATTCTATATAAATGGTGATATAGCGTTAACTAGCACTAATAGGAAAATATAAAAATAAGACATTATGAGCACCATGATTGAAAATTTGCGTACGCTCCCGCCTAACGAGCTCGTGTGCTCGTAGGTGTAAATGAGTTGGCAAAATACAGCTAGATTTTTAGATTTTTCGTTTCAGAACGGATATTATGCGAACGGACCTTTTACATTCAGAACATTCGAGTTGCTTTCATCAGAATATTAGCATGAGTAGCTAGTACATTTGCTAATTTATTAAAATAATGTGAGACAATACAACATTTTACGGAATATATTAATCAAACATCGTTATAATCCTTGCTGTTATTTGGGTTATTCAGAAAATCCATAACAAACAAATAAATAAAATAAAATAAAAAACATTTATTTCGTGAGTCCATAGTGTTAATAACAATTATACAGTATATTTCGAACGTGAGTCCATAGTGTTAGTAACAATTATATAATAAAATAGTTTTCATTTTTCATTATACAATATAATGAAAACTATTTTATTTATAATTATGTAAAAAACATTCATACCTCATACTTTTGATCTATTGAAGTTAAGTAAGTATTTATGATCTATGGTGCATTATGATACGAATGATTCAAAATTAGTGAATTAAATCATCACAAACTAATCAATAAAATTAGGTATGCCGGCTTTTGAGTGAACGTGTTAAAGATTATATTATCAATAGATATAATATGGCTAACAAGGTTTAATAATAATTTACTAAAGATTAAGCAGATTTCTCTACAAATTTAATGCAAAATAATACATAGTTCATAGTGACTTGTTTGAATCTTTAGATCATAAATACCTGCAAATAATTTAGTCAATGTTTGAAATATTCTTTGAATTATTTTACATACAAATCTTATTACGATTACGTATAAAAATGTTAATTATTAAGAAGAATAAGTAAATAGCTTTAAGTATTATAGAATGACCAATTTTATAACATATTTAAAGCATTTTTCTAAAGAAGAATTTATCTTGTTCGTTTATGTGTAGATGTCACATAGCTAAATAAAGAATTGACAATAGTTTTTAATCTTCAAACTAAGCTTAATATTTTTATTATAATTACATGTTTACATTATAATTACATCAGATAAAAAAATATCATAATTATCAATATGTCTAAACTCAACGCCACTAGAGTCAGTTGTTTAGTTGAATATAGGTACTTTCATAATTCTATCATCAATATAATACATCGATTTCTTTTTAAAAAGTTTGTTCTTGGATCAAAAAGAATACAAGATATTAAATTATCACATGTTTGAAGTTGGAAATCTCTATGATTCACATAGAGCACAATTGTTAGTCCAATAAACTATCGGACATACGAAAAGGTCTTAAAACCAACACAGATATATGGTTACTTGATAAACATAATTATCCACACATTGCGATACAATCGAGTCCGAAAATTCAGAACGCTCTAGCGTTGCTGGAAAAATATTCCATTTGTCTTAGTTTATTTGAATAGCCAAGGACGCCATTGTTTTTCCGAATATGTATAATAATACAAACGTCTGTGTGACCGCATTTGTGGTTCCACAATGAGCTGTGCGGCGACCATTCTCGGGATGAGTTTCGAGTCCAGTATTGTTTAAAGTTTGTCGTAATTAGTAGAGTTCCGCGTTGAATGGACTCCTAGATCTTATTGTACTGCGAAACCGTTTTAATGGATTATTGAGAAAAACGCGATCATTACGTCCCCTTTAGGGATCATTTGCAAACGGTTCAGATAAGGAATGTCGTAATTTGTACGGTTGTTAGCGACCTTCTACTTTTCGTATTTGTTCGCTTCGTTCCAATAGTGTATTTTAAAAATCTATACCTACCTATTTATTTACCTAAGGTAACTGTTTTATTTAAAATAATATTATACTGTAAACAAACCATAAATATCCTAGTTAAGCCTATTAGGAATACACCTAATAATGCCTCTGAGTTCGAACCCCGGGCAGTACAAACATTTGTGTGCATGAACATGTTTGTTTATATTGGTCTGAGTATTTCTATGTAAAGTATATAAGTATGTTTATCCGTTGTTTGGCGCTGTGTGTATGTCAGTGGATATTTATTTATTTATTATGTTATTCCTTTGCGCACAAAATACTGAATATGTATAATTTAATATATAAAGATTACTGAACTTACAAACAGATCTCATAAACGTGAATACTTCATCAGTATCTATTACTTGTACCACAACTATCTCCTTACCTTAAATCATCCTATCTTCTTTTTGTTCTCAGTGCTGACTTATCAAGGCGAGGTGTTGAAGTTATCAAAGATCTCTAGGTCAGAGATGGGCACGTATTTGTGTATCGCTGGTAATGGAGTCCCGCCCACTGTCAGCAAGAGGATTCACATAAGTGTCCATTGTAAGCATCTAAACTATTAACATAATATATATATATATATATATATTATTGTAATCTGCACACCAATCAACATTTTGCATAATAAATAGTTAAAACATAAATCTTATTTGTGCTAATATCAAATAACTGATTAACCCTTATTAAACGTGGTTTGAGTAACCACTGATATGGTTTGCCTGTAAAACAACTCTCTTTGTTAATTTAAATTTTGTGAACACCTTATTTAAAATAAATTCCTAGAAACCAGAATTGTAAATGAATTACAGATGATTACATTTAAGCAATATGATAAATATAACCACGAAATATGAAGTATGATATTAATGCTACAACACGTAATTAAACACGTTATCAAATATTATTGGCGTACTTACATTTATTTTGTATTAATTTATTGCACAAATATGGGATCCGAATTGGAAAATTATAAATAATGAACTGTCTAACATGGTCTATACGACAAATAATTTGAAATATAAATCCAGAAAATTAAGTTCGTTCAATTTCGTGGCTTATAAGAGTATGGCCAATATAAAGGTAACATTATCTGTAAATTCATAAAACGTAGACTGTTGTTGTTATCTAAACAAAAGCTTCTAAAGATTTTTTATTGAAACATTTTACCATTTTCTATCATCTGTTATTTCTTAGTCAAACATTATGTGCTTTGTACCTTTGTGCAGTTCATCCGGTAATCCAGGTGCCAAATCAATTGGTCGGGGCGCCATTGGGCACTGACGTCACTCTCGAGTGCTACGTTGAGTCGTCACCTAAGTCCATCAACTATTGGGTCAAAGATCCAGGTAAGAAATGTATTTAAATTATACAATAAACTTAAAACCAAAAACTTTTACGTAGAATATCGAGGAACCAGCAAAACGAAATAATTCTGAAGCACACTTTTTAGTAAAGCCATGTGCATGAAGTACTTAATCATCACATAAAAATCAAATACCACTTGCATTTGATTAACTCTCTAGCATCCTTGATAACAGTAAAACAAATTATAAGACAGCCATAAAACTCTAGGTGTCTGCGCGAAGTTTTTACATTTTTCATAAAACTTCGCGGTGAAAAGATGAAATTCTAATATTGAATTTCAAAGCAAGTGTTTTAAGTAATAAATTGTTCCGCAGGTGAATTGATAATACCATCTGAGCACCACGAGATGACTGTAAGGCAGAAATCCATGTTTGAAGCAAAATGACAATGACTATAAAAATATAAGACGAGAAGACCTTGGCAGTTATATTTGTTGCCAAAAACTCATTAGGTGACGTGGAAAGCAAATAAGATTATATGGTACGTATACTTATAATATTTCTAACTAAAATCGATTAATCTAATGGTCTTCCTTCGCATTTTAGCTGTTTTATTCGCGGTTTTGACTTGTATGCTATTAATGAGACTGTACTATTTTTGTATTTTATTTAATATTATAAATATCCGTACCTCTGTACGTATATTTATAATATTCCTAAACTAAAATCCTATTAAATATGCATACGTATACGTCCTTTGTGAATTCAATGGTAACAAAAGAAACATAGAATATTCAAGTTTCGCTATGACTAACTAGAACCTTTTCGTATGAAATCTTAACCTTCTTAATACGCCATCTCATTCGACACCCTAACTCTAATCCAAGGGCGATGTTTTCGTTACGCTACAGTATATACCTACAGAAATGTGTTCCATAAAAAATCCTTACCCTTTGAAACATAATGGGTCTTACTTTTTGCACAGAAATCCCGGGCAACGATAGACATGTCTACCAATATCCGGATGAGCGGATAACCTCCGATGAAGAGTATGGAACTGAGGTGTACGACGAGGAGCTAGATAGTGACAACTTGAAGAGTAACAGAGTGCCTGATCGAGCTAACAAATGGTACGCAAATGATGGCAAAGCTCCAGTGACCAGCTCTAGCGGAGCACATGTACTCCAGTCTATAGTAACCATAGAAACAATTATCTTCCTCCACATTTTAACTGTCTAATTCGCGTTATTTGACTTGTATGCTATTAATGAGACTGTACTATTTTTGTATTTTAATTATTTTTTCTGGTAATAAATGTTACGTTGCAATGGTAAGATTTCTGATCAGTTTGAAATTTTAATTACAGTCTTGTCGTGAAATCATAGTTCGGCCTAATCATTTCAGTGTGATTAGTTATACAATTTGTGATGGATTTCTTTGTTAAAATCGTCAACTGCACATTTAACACTTACAACTTTTTATAATGGCTAATATATTTTTTATAATCATTATCCATCAACGTGTAACGTGATAATAACTAGTTTTAAATGAACGTGTATATAGTTGTCTAGGAAAATATTTAAGGTGATGTAAGAATTATTAATAATACTATTATTGAACTTCGAATATCAATTGTTGGACGCATCTAAATGAATTGTCACTGTCAAAATATAAGAAAATGTTTATATTAAATGTGCCATGTATATTTGCTATTATCCGAAATAGAGAATTTATAATATAGAGTTTTTATTGAGTATAGTCAATTTTAAAATGTAAATATATTTGGAGTGATCAATTGTAAGCTGTTTACCATAGAAGGCCTATATACAAGATAGTTATTGGTTTCAGACATATTATATTGCAAATATATTAAAACGCCGAGAGTTGAACTTTTCAATTATTTAACGTGCTTTGACCCCAATCACGACTTGGTCTTCTAATAAAATATATATTATTTGAAGACTAAAAAAATATCTGTGAACTCGCGATTGGGGATCTTTCTGCGTATCTTTAAAATAGCGTAGTAAAACATATTCCAACTTCTTCCGAACAATGTATGTTAACATCCTGATCGTTACAAAAAATAATAAAAACGAGGACATGTATTGTGTGTTTTTATAACCCTATGAATGAGTAATTATACACAGGTAATGACAACAAGAAAATAATACACTTATAAGTAAATGTATGACCTCAGGTCATAACCAGCTTAGCAGTTAATCAGCGGAAGATTTTTTATTTAATTTTTTACACAAAGGTAAGTTTGTAGTGAAAATTATTCAAAGTAAATATAAAGTGGAGAGGAGAGGAGGAGAGGTGGTGGCTCATTGGTGTGGATTGTTGCCTTCCGATCTGGAGGACGCAGCAATCTCACCATGTACATGTCTTTTTGAATTCTTGAAATTATAACTATGTACGTTTATCCAGCGCTCTTACGGTGAACATCGGTTACGAAAAACATCGTGAGGAAACCTGCGCACGCCTTCGATGTTATTCAAAGGTTGTGCAAGTAGTCCAATCATACTGGACCCGCGTGGATAACTATAGCTCGTGCCCCTCGGCACGATTTGCTTATATTGAGTGTTCATATATCTACTGAAATGTTGTAAATTTAAATTTATAGTAGTCTTTTCGATCCAAAACTCTTATATTCCACCAAATTTAAGTTATTTATACACATTTAAAAACGGGTCTCATCCACTTTTTTAACCGTGTAATCTTTGTTACGCGATTACTCCGCCTTTATAACTTTTTTGTTAGAATGAGAATAGTTTAGAAGTCGTCCCATGTTAAGGAAGCCATGGTTTGAAGGAGGGAGATCAGAAAAATCGAACTTTTAAAAATCTCCTCAGTGCGACTACTACTTCATTGCAGTATATTTACTTCAATGACTATTTATATTTTCTTATATTTTATAAATGACATCAAAATTATGAAATTTTAATTTTACCTTTTTTATTATTTATTTATTGTTTATGCACACATACAAAATAGTCAGAACAATATATAGTAAGAAATAAAAAGTACAAAGGTACTGTTTATTCCGAATGGAATTTCTTCCAGCAGTCCTAAACAGGAAAAAAAAACATACTGAGACAGGGAGACAAAGTGCGCAATTACACAAAGAAACTATTACATAAATACGTATTTAACTAAGTTTGTTACCTGAAACCTCACATTCATATATACATACATATAAATATATACATACACTAACATAGATATATAAATATAAACACATACATACCATACCGAAATTTTAAAATATATATACATAAACATACATAATTAAAAATAATTTCAGCTAGGAAGATAGAACCCCTTGACCCGTTTTTTCAATATTGAAATACTAGAGCTGTCACGAATACTAAATGGAAGAGAGTTCCACAACCTAACTGCATGCATGAATAAGAAAAGAAGTCCGACTTATGCGGTGGGAAGCTAGCATTGATTTTAAGTGAGACCTACAGGGATCGTCAGGAATACAACGCTCGATAAGAAGGATTATAGAGCGTTGTATAGAAAGCAAAGAATACGTGAATTTTTAGTTTGATATCAGTATTTTTTTTTGTTAAAAATATTTTTAAAATATTATTTAGGCATTTGCTTGCAGATACATTATTTGACCTGTCATTAATAAGTCTGTTATTAATGTTAAAATTTTTTTTTTGGATTTGGTTTTAATAAACTAGTTAGCAATCAAGCAAACTGCTCACTAGGAGATGAGTGGCATTTGTCTCCTTGAAAGTTATCCTGGAGAGTAGTCTACACTGCAGTTTCTTTATTTCTAACATGAGGATGTTAGTCGCAGATTTTATCATTTCACTGTCAATCTTACAAGACAAAGTGTAATATGAATATAAGTATAAACATGTACATAGAATGATACCATATGCGTTACAAACTGCATCTGCCTAAATCAACTTTACCATCTCGATCCCAACTGGCCGAAACAACAAAATGACTAACGAACACGTAGGTCCTACACGGGCTACGCGTGACGCGCTTTTTATTTATCTTCAATTTGAAAATGTTCACAAATTGTTATTCCGTTTCATATAATTTTAAATCACTATGGGACCCAATACGTTGCAGTTCAATACATTTTCGACATACTAATTAGTTCAATCAACTTGGCTACTCGTGATTGCATCAGTTTGACGTCAAGCAATTAGTTAATAATTTAATTTATTAGGACCCACTGCGAAATATCATTAATATTAATTTATTCTTCTTTTGACAATAGCACCAGCGGAATACTGAATTGTTTTAAGTTGGCATTTAAGGACTTTTAAGTTTGAATTTACTAATAAGATTACATTAAATGGAATAGGTAATTTATTACAGAAATTAACGTCATATATTAACTCTATAATAATATATAAAATGTTTACAATTATTATCATCAAAAAAACAACAAAAAATTTAATTAAGCATTGATACATATTTAAATAATATTTCAATCATATCATACCATCATTATAATTTTACCAAAAGGTTTCTGCATCAGTAAATGCAAGTATGGCCATTAAAAAACCAGAATTCTTACCACGCCAGCCCTGAATTTCAAGGAATATACGGGATTAAATCCTCCGTGTTAAATAAGTTTTACACCTTAGGTGTAACATCAATGTTAAATAGGAAACCTCGAAAGTGTATCAAGATAGCAGACAGTTAGAAACAAACTACAAGATAACAAGTTCTGAATACTTGAGATTTACTTATAACCCGCTTTGATATCAGAAACAAATAAAATTTTAATAAAGTTCAGTCCTTCACTGATATTCATAATAATAATCTCTATTTCAGATTCTTTTTTTATACATCCACATGTTATTAGTGTCTGTTAGTAACAATTATAATCTTAAAGACTATATTAATACTGTTAGCCTAAAACACAAATCATACAACTTAACGTCTTCCAATAGTAATATAAGGAAGGATGTGAATTTGAAAAGATTGGCGAAACAAACTAATTAATGACATGAAATTTGTTTCAACAATTTTGATGAAACACACGAGAGACTTCTCGATGTTTTCATTTTTGCCTACATCACATTGTTATTTACGTTATCTTATTCTAAAATCTGCTGCGTCGGGCCTTGAGTAATTGGACGGTAAATTGGCTAAGCCGAAACTGTCGATCACTACGCAACGCAAAGCCGGATTTAATAAGCTAAAATATCGATGTATTTACTAAATGATTTTGATAAGTAAGATCAGCTACGTAACCCAACTCCACAGATACATGTGAAATACTATACAAGTCTATCAATTTAAAATGAAAGCAGTTCTCTAACTACTAAGAAAGATAATAAAAAAATATCGACTTGTGTCAAAAACGACTTCTCAGAGAAAAATTATTGTACCTAGAAATTTATGCGTAGGATAAATACTTAGGTAACATTAAAATAGGAAAGAAAGAAAAAAAATGTTCTTTAAATATTATCATCGCAAAACAGGGGAAAAATATTTTTATTTCTACTTTTTTTTCCTTCTTGTATAATGCATTATTTAGTTACCTTGAAACATAACATTTTAATAAGTAGTTATATGGAGCGTCGGTGGCTCAGTGGTGTGGACTGTCGCCTTCCTACCGGGAGGGCTTAGGTTCAAATCCCGACACGTACCAATGTATTTTCGAATTTTCGAAAAATATATGTACGTTATCCGACGCTCTTACGGTGAAGGAAAACATCGTGAGGAAACCTTCATGCACGCCTGCGAAGAGATTCGAAGGTTGTGTGTGAAGTCGTCCAATCCGCATTGGGCCCGCGTGGACGACTAAGGCCTAATCACCCTATACGGGTAGGCTGGTGCCCCTCGGTGAGGACGTTTAATGAACTGATGATGATGATGATGAAGTAGTTATTTCGTGTCCGTGTTTCGTCTCCATGCTTCGGAGGGCACGTTAAGCCGTCGGTCGCAGCTACTATCTGAAGAGAGCAGTGGCTAATACCCAGCAATCCACATCAGGCCAGCGTGACGGGCTACGACTGAATCTCCCCATAGCTTTGTTGTGTGGGAAGGCCTGTCCCTGCATTGGGACACAATAGGCTGATTAAGATAATTGTTTTATTTGCATGTAGGTGTTAATTGTAAGGTACATAAGATTTTGAAGTCCCTTACAGCTAGTTGCATTTTATCAAAACCTAAGTAAAGCTACAATAAAGCATCTAAATTCCTTAAAGTTTTAACGTTACCCAGCATAAGAGCAAATTTAAAGCCGCAATTGTTGCCACAAACATTATTAAGTGACATCAAATCTGATAACGCTGTAAAATGCGCACAAATGTTTTCACTTAAAAGTTGAATAATTACAGTTATTTCTCACCACCTCGTCAAAGACAAGCTTCCCCGCTTGGAGGCGGGCAGCTATAATTCGCGCAATCTAAACATGGCGACCGAGTGATGGATACCCGACATTTGATCCGGCTGTGTAACAAGTGTTTTTACGTGACTGTAATCAGTTCTCAGACCGTGCTTACTACGGGAAATTGGTGCAAATCAACGGAGTGTAATGCAGGCGTTCAAAAATATAAAACGCTGTGGATCTGCTGTTTGATTTAATAATTATAAAAGTTTTAGAGCTGTTTCTCTAACGGTCATCGACTGTGTAACAAACATACATCAGATTTTTAAGAACTTAAGCTGTGTTTCAAGTTTGTTAATTTTATTGTTATTTTAAATGTCTCTTTAGTCTCTTACTTATTTTATTTAATGTTACTGGTTTCATTGCTATGATAAATTTATATGTCTAGGCTTAGATATCCCACTATGTGCCCAAGCATTGAAAAACCTTCCGACAAATAATCGAGTCTAAATACGGGTCTTAATTTAGGTAGTGTTTGTGTTAAAAACGTTTAATAGGTACCAAGTTTTAATGACATCACGAGACAAAAACAAAATTCATTAAATATTTACCTGTTTTTCATAACTAAGCATGCAGACAATACACTAGGTAGTAGACTCGGTACTCAGTTATATAGGTAGGTACCAACGCAATGCCGGATATGGTCCCGTAAAATAGAAGTGATTTGTACTTCTGTGTTTCGGGTTAAGGGCACTGTAGCTAGTAAAATTACCGGAACAATAGAACCGAACCGAAAAATAATGATTAATGTAATTAATTTTCATCAACTCTGCATCTGTCATGGTCAGAATTATCACTTACCACCAGGTGAGCGAACTGACCGCCCCGTTCACCTATGACATAAAAAGACCTACTAGAAATAACAGAAAGTTTGTACAGATAGACGGGAATTACAGAATTATCGCAAACTTATGTAACGATTACGATAAAGTCAAGGACTGCAGTTGCTACAGCTGTCCTACTTCATTACCAATAGGTACATCATTAAATACTAAAGTAATGGTAGGTGGAAACTCCTAGGGTAGGTAAGTAGATGACGTCGAGCACGGTATCTCTCAAAAATGAAATTCTGTCAACTCGAAGAGTCTATTGCAAATATTGTCATGAAAAGTTCACATAGCGCTTATTGCCTATCGTTACCAAAACACGATCAGAATGTTGGAAATCAAAATATGTGAAAGCCACCGTACTCCATTAAAGAGTCATTAACGGTAGGCGCTCGGCAAATACCAAAGCAATTTTGTGTTCGTAAACAGGAAATATTATTTTAATATCATACTGCAGGAACGTTTCTGTTAAAATTATTAGGAAACTAGAATATTTCTGGCTGTATTCCATATGCAATGCGAGTGTACTCTACATTATGGGTACACTTGTCATAAACAGATAGCACCGTTGTAGTCTTGAGTACATACCACGGATTTTATCAGTCAATAGATCCTGGATTAAGACTCATGATACAGTACGTGGTGACAGGTTATCAGTTATTCAGTTGTAATGTGATTGGATAATGAAATAAAATGAAAAAAAAATCAACAATCTAAAAAGAGTACTATTCAGGCATCTTTAAACCAAAGGTTTTTTATTTCCTAATCAACCAACATATTATAATAACGTCCCACTGTAAGGCACGAGGTCTTCTCACAAAGCACTACAATTACGAGTAACTAAAGGTAAATGGGCCGTTTCCCACCACCCCATGCGCGTTGGTGGTTGATTAATAGCACTTATAAATTAATTAGCAATTTATCTTTCAATGTAACATTTAAGTAGATAATTTACTTGATGATATGTTGCTACTCTTGCCTACAGTAAACATTAGTAGTAGTGTCCCAAAGTTAGATCACAGTGCTATTAATTAATGTAGCATATATAAAGAGGACATTGTAATGACACTAAAAAATAATCATTAATTAAATTACTACGTGTAAGCATAAACCGCGAAAGACTACAATAACCGATTTATTTTGCGAAATCCAGCGTAAATGATTTCTGATGAAATATAACCTGATCCGATTATGCGCATTTATATAAAGCTTCAAATGAATATGACCACAAATCTATGCTATACAATAGACTATCGACGCGATGTCTTACAGTAGTTGTGCAGGGAGTGCAAAAATATTTTTTTTTCATGAAACTGTTATTGTTTTACTTTTGGTAATAAAAATAATTGCCGAATGGTCCGCACTGTCTGCACAGTGCGGTTTGGCCGGACTTCACTCACAACCTTTCATCCGAAATTCGCCAAAAAAAATGTATATTCGATATATTCCAGACCATAGGACTTCCCCTTCATCCACTTTTACAGCTTCCACCAGCGAACTTTTGCAAGTCGTTGACTAATTCGGCTTCAAAGCAAACGCTATGCGTGTTGAGAAGCGGATCCAATGCCTTACTTATTGTCTCCTGGTACCGATAGTAATATCGGTTATCCGCCAGTAGTGCCATTTTGTTTGGTCTCATGGCATTACATATTTAACAATTTACATAACGTTATTATACATTAATTATGTTTCCTAATGTTTAGGGACATGAATAGACTTGTGTATATATAGTTCCTTGGATATGTTTGCAATGTATAGTATTTAACTCGAGTCCAATGGCTTACGGCCATTGTGAAGCCATCATTAAAGTAATTGCAACTGTATTATACTATCACGATGACGATGATTGCAAACTGGTCATCGTAGCATTCGATAGTTTACAATCATTGAATAGAATTAATTTTGGATTAATCTCGAGGACGCACATTTTATTGTAATTTTAAAACTTATTGGGAATCTCTTGCAGGTTTAGCCTTTTCACTAAAAACTTGGAGAAAACACTAACTTTGCGCAATATTTTTGGTTTTATCACTGCAGGCTGAACCACCAGATAGTCTACATTACATTACAGTTTACATTAATATCCTTTATAGGTTAGCTTTTCGGGGATTCTCGACTAGTCTCAAGATCCAAAAATTAAATTGTAGGTATAATTTGGAGACTTATGTCCCGTAGCAATAATTGTATTTTATGTTTAGGATCGCACATACCAGTCTGAAAGTATTTGTATAAATAAGAATATTTTAAAAAATGACAAAGAGTAAATGAGATAGAAACAGCCAAGCCATACATATTTACTGATATGTAGATTTTTTTTAAGTTGGTTGAGTTAGGCCGTATTCTAGTACATTAAAAAGTTTGGCTTTATATGAGATTTGATATCAATTTCACAGAGCAAACCTTATGTGGTTGTCTTGGCAGCATGTTTTTGGTAGGAATTCAGTTACTTTTGTAACTTAAGTTTTTTAAATACTATCTACAGTCCCGAGTATACTTCCATTGCTTCTTATTCATAAAATTGGCGAAGTTGCATATAAACTTCCACCACCCCATTTAAGCGGATGTAGGGCGAAATATAAGTTTATGATTTTTTTTTGTAGACTGCATACTAGAATTACATTATATACAAAATTTTAACTTTCTAGCACTTCAGAAAGTAGTCAAAATTTTTGATAATCATCAGTGTCTCAGTGACGAAATTGGTGTATTTTAATTGGATCTATTGTCGACACTTTTTGTATTTCATTTGTTTTTATTGTCATCATATCCTGGTAATAAGAAATATGTGATACATCAGAATCCAACTCTATGAGAGTTGACAAAACGACGAAACCTTCCACAAAATTAGGTAGTGCCCTTGCGCTTCGCTTGCCTGATCTTGGCAGACATACCCAACTTTATATATACTGTGTTATATGACAAAAAGATAAAATAAAATAAGCATTAATAAGACAGAAAAAAATTAACAACTAGCTGCCGTTTGTGGATATATCAAATAAAACAATTGGTTTTCAATTGATTCTGGATTACTGACGGTTAAAAGTTTTAAGTACAACTTTATTTTCCAAATATTATAACAAAAATTGCACGAAATGGATTTAACGCTATCCCAATGTGTTTTCATTCGTACAAAGTACGTATTACTGTAACCTTCAGGTTTGACATCCAAAAGAAAAAGCTAGACAAAGTCGATTATCGCAGCCTGTAAGGATCGACCTTGTATCGCACGAATCGCACACATCGGCACAACGCGCCGAACTTCCCCAACATTAGCATATTTATTTTATCTATGGCATGGCTCGGTAACAACGTTTTCCAAATATACATTTTCCATTCGGATGAAGTTGCTGGCGTACTGGATGACTGTTTATTGAGAAACTTTTAATCGAATTTAACCGTAAACACGTGCTGCTCGGTTGGGACACCTGCGTTACGAACTCTTGTTATACTAAAATAAGCATGACAATTAGTCGAAGAGTTTTGTAAGGTTGAAATGTAAACAACATTAATTCGTAAGAAAAAGCTTTGTTTAGTGCCAAACACATATTTCAAAAAGTAAAGACAAAATTGAATAGTACGAGTAGCATGTGAAAGATGACTCAGCTTAATTTTGAAGTACCTACAGATAGACTAGTTCCGTGGATATATTTCAAATTTAAATAACATTTTGTTCAATAATGGGTATATAAAAGTTCCTTAAAAATATTTATTGTATTTAAAACAGTAGATTTCAAAGTATTACTGGCGGTCGAACTGATCAGCTTATCAAATGATTCAAGTGTTACAAGGATGCTAACTATTGGTACACAGTTTTGAATTTAAGTATACATTATAGGTTTTGCGAAATATTTTCTTAGTTAGTTATATTGGAGTCTGTTACCCACAGAGCATGATTCGCTTTTTGGTATGATTCAACAGCAACAACATTTGATGTAACTGATTTTCATTTTGCAAGTTAATTTTTTTTAAATAAAGGAGCTCTAATTTGATCTTGTGATTTTTTTTATTTTTTGAGAACACCTATTTTAGCTTGTTATATATCATCATCATCAGCTCATTAAACGCCCCACCGAGGAGCACGAGCCTACGCGGGTGTTTAGGCCTTAGTCGTCCACGCGGGCCCAGTGCGGATTGGCCGACTTCACGCACAACCTTTGATTTTCTTCGCAGGGTCCGCAAGTTTCCTCACGGCCTTCCCACTATAAATACAGTGTACAATGCCCTAAAACCGTTAAAAGTGATTATTTTCGTCAACACTGTCCTGCACTCATCACCTGAGACTCCAGGTAGGTCAATTATACCTAATGATTCTAAATAATAATTTTAAATGCTAAACACAGTGTCCTATTCCTATAATAAAACTGCATCATACTCTTATTTTTCAGGATGATAGAGAAGATGGCCCAATTTGCAACTGTACTGTTGGCAACGGGTGGGCTACCTATGTACTCGTGCCTAGACAGCCATCATTAACGAACATAAAAGAAGGATAACATAAGACAAAAACCTACAATGATATTGGAATAACATGTCGGAACTGAGTACTAAAATTCTGTGTTTTGCTACTCTTTGGTGTCATAAAACTTTTATGGCAGAAAATACAGGTTTTCACAGTTTTAATTAAAATAAAATAGAAAATGCTACCAAGTTTCGGCCATTCAAATCACATTAACCTGTTGCAGTCTACTGCTGGACATAGTTCCCCCCCCCTATTTTGTGCCAGATATCCCGGTCCACTCGCCACTCTTCACCAGCGACCCTTTGCAAGTCATCGGTCCATCAGACCGCAGGGCGTCTTTTGCTACGCTTGCCAAGACGCGGTCTCCACTCCAGAACTAGTCTCCAACGGCCATTGGTTGTACAACAGGTATACGTGACCGGCCCACTGCCACTTCAACTTGGTGATCCGGTGAGCTATCATGTGTCGATAACTTTGGTTTCCTAACAGAAACCACGAGACAAAGAGTAACTTAAAACTTTGAGTCCCGCAGTCAGTATCTATATCACCGTTAGTACGGGCAGGACGCATTGCTAAAGTTGTATGTATTCAAAGCAAGGTAAAGGCAATTTTTACATTTTGTGAGGAGAACCTCGCCACTTCAATATTTTCCCTTTACCACCGACCCTAAATCAATAATAATAATAAATATCCACTGACATTCACACAGTCGGATAAATTAATGATAACTTATTTTGATTCCATCCAAAACCATTTCAAAATCCACAATATCCATGTCGCGCAAATTTTTTAAAAAAAAGTAATGTTTATGAAATTTTTATATCCGATACCAGTACTTTCCAATACGTAATAATGTTTAATAACGATTATATTCAATTTCATTCAATAAGCGGATTAACCATTAAGCGCATCATCATTATCGGAGCACGTTATGTGCAACCACGTGGCTTAAATGCAAACTTTATAAGCCGTCGGTTGATGAGTGGCCACTAACAAATGTACATTCTAGCCATTCAAAATCAATGAGCCGATACCATTTAGTTGTTTTGTACGATATTTATTTACGTTTGATCTTACGTTTTTATTTATAAAAGTTTGTTTCAAAAAGAAAGAAAGAAGAAACATTTACAGACCTTTGGTAAAAATAAAAAACAAAAGAAAAAAATATATAATATTTAGCACTTATTTCATAAAAATTAAAACATTTAAAAATGTCAAAGGGTGCCATCTCAGCTTTAGCCATTGCGACTCCATATTTTTTTAAAATTATGGCGTCGCAACGCCTGAAAAACTTCAATGCAATTAGTGGATTGAAAATAGAAGAAAAATAAAAAAATAATTTTACTAATAAGGTGTTTTCTATCTCTTACCCACCACTGTTTTCCAATTTGAGTTCGATAAGATGGAACATATTAAATTACCACGAGCAGGTGAAGTTGGCTTGAGTCCCAATAGTACCATGCTGAAACTGTGACTGTGTCACATGGTTTATTATTTGTGGAATAATTTCATTACGGAATTACGGCGAATGCTTTCGAAACTTGGAGCCTATACGTAATGTGTATAATGCTTATACTAAATGTAATAAACATACGTAGTATTATCCATTCTATCGCAAGGTATAATGTCAAATTTCGCATCACTAATCAGTGACCTTTGCCAACAAATCGCTTCGGAAACGTATTCAATTAGCAATAACGCATTCCACTCGCCTAGTTCAATTCGATCTTAATCAGTGATAAAGCGGATAACGTTGTCCACCTGAATAATCTTATACAACGGTAATTAGATCCTACTTAAAAGGCAAAATCTAAAAAATATAACTTCTGACAGATTCAGTAAAAACCGTAGTATAAAATAGAAAAGATACACATGTCATATTGTGTGGTTTGATTGTAAGGAGTGGGTATGTTTGAATGTGGGTATCCATAACGAAATGAGGCAATAAAACATTAAAAAGATACGTCAACGAAAGGCAGACAGTATTAGTATAATAAACTAGAAGTTTGCTAGACTGAAAAACTTCCATTAATTTACAAAAAATAATTTATAAATCTGGCTAGACATTGTAATATTATATTTGCGTTATTGCATAAAAAAGGCAATGGAATGTTTGACAATTATTTATATCCAGTCACAATACAATGACAGTTACTTTTTATCGAGTTAACTTTACTTACGCCGGTTTCTGGTCAAATAAGATGGGAAACATAAAGTGCTAGCATTAGTTACGCGAATTCACATTTTTAAGCTCGGTTTTCCTTGATTCGTTGCAATCTAGAGGCCATCCGGGTAGCGTCTAGGCAGGGTTTCAATAATAGGCCGGGTTAAAAAAATTAACTAAACTGGAATTAGGTATAATTCCTTAAAGATTTAAAATAAGATAAAAAATATGGTCGGTATTAACCTTGTTAGTTAAAAGATCTTTGATGACTTTTTACACTATGCTTAAACGTAAGGTTGCCATGTGGTGAGGATGAATTGTAATTACAATTTTGTACATTCAGACATTTTGCAAAGTTCTATAAAAGCATGCTGTGTTGATCACAAAGTTGGGACGGTTTAACAATGAACGGAAAACGAATATTTATGACCAACTGTGCCCCGCGGTATTGCTCGCGGTATAAGACATATCACACAGGAAAACATAATCGAAAATAGCTTCGTTATAACCATTTTTGTTTCCAAAAGCAGCCCTATTTTTCCTTTTCTTATTACATCAGCTCATCAGCTACCTGCCTAAAAATTTCCCTTCCAAATCTGTTTATCCATTTCAGAGCTTACCCGCAGACAAACAAACACAAAAAAAATACATATCTTGGTATATGTACCGTGTACATATTATATGAATGAACAAAAAATTGTTATTTCAATATTACAAACAGTCCCTAAGTTTTATTTATAGTATGTGATGTAATGTATCGATAAAAACTGTCTATCCAAAAGTATGGAAGCCATATATATGTATAAATAGCTTCCATACTTTTGGCTACACAGTTTTTATCGAACAGGTAATTAGCTATTCGATAAAAACTGTATATGAACATCATTCCAACCCTGGTGGTAGTCTTCGAACGTGTATGGTCTCTGCGGTGGTTTTTATTTGAGTACTGCCACATGAATAGCCGGAATCTACAACTACGATGCTCGACGAAGCACAGATGACATTTTTTAAGACAACCTGTAATGTCCTGAGCGAACTGGTTTCTTTTATTTAAGTTAACAAGAGACACCGTGCATACAGTTCACGTGATGGTTAGTAATACCGCCGCCCATCAACATTTTCTATTCCTGAAGGCAATAAGCGCATAGCTCCTTTTTGAAATACGAAAGAATTTTTTTCTTTGTAAGCTTCTTGTTATTTGAATCATCATAATCATCAGCTCATTATATGTCCCCACTGAGGGGCACGAGCCTACCTGTAAAGGTTACTTTAACCGCACCTTCCGTATCGGAAGGCAACAGCCCACACCAATAAGCCACCGACACCATATATATTTAAATCGAATATATTCAAGATTCAGACCATGGAGGCGGCTAAGCCCAGGGATTATGATATTAGTCTTGATATGTTACAGTTGATTGTTATTGGAAAGAAATAACAGAATATAATTACGAGTATTATGGGCATGGGATTATTATTATTTGATTATTATTATTAACATTATATTGAAAGTTGACGTTAAAAATGCATTTAACTCAATAGACAGGGGGACCCTGTTGACAGAAGTAGTCAAACAAGTACCATCTCTGCACAGTTTCCTTTGGCAATGCTACAAACTGCCTTCCAATTTAATGTACAGAGACAATGTTTTATCTTCTGCTACTGGTTGTCAACAGGGTGATCCTCTAGGTCCTGCAATATTCAGTTTGGCGATTCACCCCATTATTTCAAAATTAAAATCAAAATTCAATATTTGGTACCTAGACGATGGAACTCTTGGAGGAGATAACGAAACAGTTTTGAATGATTTTTCGGTTTTAATACGTGAATTTCAAAATTGTGGATTAGAACTAAATTTTGGAAAATGTGAACTTTTTGTACCGCCAAGTTGTGAAAATCGTAACGATATCGTTAATAAATTCAAACTCATTAATCCAGATATTAAAATCATTGACGCAACATCTTTACGACTTCTTGGCTCTCCACTTTTAAAAGAAGCTTACTTTGCATACGTCAATGAACAAATTTCTAAATTTAATTTTGCCGCCGATCGTATTTCCAAAATCAGTAGTCACGCTGCTTACACAATAATTAAATTTTGTCTTTTCGTTCCTAAATTTACATATACTTTACGCTGCACAGATTTTTGGAGATAACTTCAAAATTAGACAATATACTACAAAGAACACTTTCGTCAACTTTCAATGTAAAGTTGGATGCCCGATCTTGGATACAGGCCTCACTTCCAATCCGCCATGGAGGTTTGGGGATTAGAAGTATAACTAGCATCAGCCTTCCAGCATTTCTTTCATCTGCTCACAACACTTTAGACCTTGTTTACAAAATTTTAAATCATTCTCATAATTTTAATATAATTGACAGTTCATACATCTCTTCCGCTACTGACACCTGGAAATCACTGACTCAAAATGATTTGCCTACCATTCCCACGGCTCAGCGACTATGGGACGAGCCTCTCTGTGGATTAGTGCGAAAATCACTAATTGAAACAGCATCTAACTCCGCAGACCGTGCTCGTCTTTTAGCCGCTGGCAAATGGGAATCAGGCCTTTGGCTCCGAACTATTCCGTCTCCTGCCCTTGGAACCAAACTTGATAATGTATCATTCCGTATTTTGATAAGCCTTCGCTTGGGTCTTTTTAGTACAATGCCCCATCGCTGTACATGTGGAAAGGTTGTAGATCAACTTGCTCACCATGGCTTATCTTGCCCTAGAAGTGCCGGTAGAATTCCGCGTCACGCGAGCTTAAACGATGTCATACGTCGGGCCCTTGTCAGCGCTCGTATACCAGCGGTTTTGGAACCAAATGGGCTCGTACGAAGCGATGGGAAGCGACCGACGGGATGACACTCTGCCTTGGAAGATGGGACGGCCTTTGGTTTGGGATGCTACATGTGTAGACACCCTAGCGCCTTCCCATCTTCATCTAAGCTCCGTGGAAGCGGGTTCTGCTGCTGCTTCGGCAGAGGCCCTTAAGCGGCGCAAATATGAAAGTATTGGAGATACTTACATATTTGAACCGTTTGGGGTCGAAACATTAGGCTCATGGGGACCAAGTGCCCATAAACTTTATCGTGATTTGGCTAAGCGTTTGGCAGAGTCATCTCACGATACGAAGGCTGGTCTTTATCTCGGACAGAGAATTAGCCTCGCAATACAGCGTGGCAACGTGACCAGCCTCTTGGGCACCTTTCCACATGATGGCGACCTCAATCAGATATTTTATTTATAGGGAGTATTCCCTATGAATAAAATATCTTTTTGTATTTATTTACGTTTCTAGGATTTTTGTAAATATGTATAAAATTTTTCTTCATAGTTAATAGTGGGTAAACGTATTTTAAATATTATTTGATGTGGAAATGAAATAGCACAAGGTGACAATTTATGAAGATCAGCTTTTTTAAAATCAACAAAAAATATATCTCTCGAATATGACTTCATAAGTGATGAATTACTCTTTAGATCTATTATTTATTGATTATGTTATTTGAATTTCAGCTTAAAAGAATTTCTTAAAAAAATCTAAATTGCTTTATTGGATGTCCATACACATCCAATAAAGCAGGAAATTAAACGGTTAAATTATTCCAATGGATATGTGAAAAATATTAATAAAAGTTTTATATCATTGTAGTGGTTTTGATTATACCCTGCAATGAAAGGGTTTTTAAATAGTAAGTTTGGGTGTCATGAAACATATTTTTATAATATATTTATAAACATTAATTGGCATCCCTGAAATTGAACTGCAGTATATATTATTGCATGTCTGTTGATTTGCGGTCAAAACTAATTGCCATTGTAACGCAAAAACTTTGAAACATTTATTTTGTGTGTAGGCAATACAATAGGTGAACTCATTAATTACGTAACCGTCAATGTTTACCATTGACTGACATAGTTGGTACCATTCTGCAACTTTTGGTGACGTGTGCATTGTTTTTATCTTATCAGAAAAACTGTTTACTGTTGAAGGAGATGAGCTAATACAGAACATTGTTAACATAAAAAATAAGTTAGGGTATTATATATTCTTTATTAGGGTAGTATTATATTCTTTATTTTTACTTTCAAACATTTTACTGCTTTAATTATGTGAAAGAACAAAATCTTTGTAGTGATTCAACATATCGTTATTAAATGTTGAACCTTAAGCAATTTTAATTTCAAATCGAATTTGTCATATTCATAACTAATAAATTGAGAAATCTAAAACCAATACACCGCATATCAAAATAAATCATATGAGTTCCGATCAAGGCCCAAATTCGTACAGTAATAAATATGGGATCAATCCAAAAACGTTTGCAGTTAGATATCCTATTCTAGAATTCCTCACTAAGTCCGAAAATAACAAATATTTATTTTGCAACTGTGTAAGCTGCTATTGGCTAAAAGCAAGAGTTTAGGGGCTAATGTACGAGTAAATGTTGATATAGTGAACTCTCACCTCTAGGTTCTGAATTAATAACGGTAACCGCATTGAACTACTCCCGCTTTATAACAGTTCCAGATTGCAGTGAAGTTAAGATTGCAATATAAACAATCCTAATATGTTTATTCAAATTCAAATTCAAATTTTTTATTGCATGTCACATTACATATATAGGGTGGTACATATACAGGTTTCCCAGTAGGTATACATGTGACGCCCTGCAAGGGCATAGCAAATTGATGAGAGGTCTAACTAAAATTTCTTAATAACTATTATAGTACTATAGTAAAGTAGGACACAATATTTTTTTTTAACAAAATTTTAACAAATAAACAACATTTACATAATATTATCTTAAACACTACACATTTATATAACACTATATAACATGAAGACAGGTAACATAACAAATAAATTAAGACTTAGACTTACAGGTAGGAAGGACATTTGATGTTTAATTATTTTACTATAGTTTATTTATTTTTATCGTTAAAAAATTCATGTAGGTCATAATAGCATTTATTTATAAGGAAAGTTTTTAATGTTTTGGTGAATAGTGTATGACTTTCCATGTTCTTTATGCGGTTCGGTATATGATTATAAATTCTTATTAACAAAATGTGTGGGCTTGATGAAATTATTTTTAAATATAAGTGACTTATTAATTACTTATTAATACAAGTGACTTATTGTTTCTCAAAAGCGATTATTCATCTATTTATCTGAGGGACCTAATAAAAGTATGTTTGCGTGTGCACAAAATCTTCTCATTTTCTCTCTCCATATCAGTTATTATGATGTGGGACCTGGACTGGGGTTATCGCTATCTCTTAAAACAGTATAACTATAATTATACGTCATCATTCGTGTACCAGTAAAAAAGGTAATTTTATTGTAATACTGTTTAGGAGATAGTGGGAAGCCTCCCGTGCCCTGTAGTAGGTTGATAATGATGATCAGTTATGTTTTAGTAAAGCTATGTTCTGGGCTAAATGCAACTTTACGGCACAAGTTAGAAACTGTGCTGTGGTCCATAAACAAAAAGTTGTATTATGAGACAATTAGTATGTTCCAATCTGTAACCAGTCAGGAGATGAGGATTTAGTAACAATTACTATTATAAAAATTTAATCGGCTGACAAGGATTTTAATACTTCTAAACAGTAAATTAACCTACAAAAGTGCGAGTAAATTATTATTATTTCATTGTTATAAAGATTCATAGTCACTTATTCATACTTATACCTTTTTAGATTTATGATATTATAAGTAGGAACCTACCCAAAGTAAGATATGGTTCTTATGTGATTTTCCTTAACCCTGTTAATACCCTCTTAATTTTAATAGCACCGTTAGGCAAAGGAGACCTTTTTCCGCTTCCATTAGCCTGGACCTAAGCTATAGATCCCAATTCAATGGTATTGCCATCTCTTAGTCTACGTCATCGCGGGGCACAGCTAGTTTTAAATATATCGCAGTTTTGCTTTAGCTTGTACTTATTATCTCAAAACACCGCAAACATATTTCTAAGCGACCTAGGACTCAATCAGACATAGGTCAACGTCGTATCCTTCAACGACGCCTAGTCAAAGTGCCTTTAATTAAATCAGTCTCGTCTAGATCTCGGCCCTTTCGCATGACAATGCGGTGGTCGATTGCCTGCAGAGCGCACAAAGCCGCGCGCGAACTAATGGCGCGTAGATAATCCGAATAAGTCCCCATTCATTGCGACTGGCAAATTTTTGAACGATGATTTACTAAAGAGAGTGTTTGTTGTCATGAATATGAATAACTGGGCTCACTCATGTGCATATATGACGATAAAGCATCATTTTTACAAGCTCCCTTTTTTTGTAATGGTTTTAAGGTCTTTTCTTCTCTCTGGCTTTAGTTTAAGATGATCGAACAAGACTTTGATATTATACGAAATTGTTACACAACAATTCATGCCTTCTATTGGTAAAATACTTGGTTACTTTCTATAAACAATATATCTGAATACAATTAGTATTTGTTCCGCTGAAAAGCAGTTTCCAGATTTCCTTGCAATGCTAGATATCGTCCCGTGCAACAATATTGTTATGTACTTTTGTGTTTAACATACCATAATGACCAAAACAATTACATACCATGGATTCAAAAATAGTTAATTGATAATTTTTACTTTTTAGATTGTTTGTGCTCATTTGAACTTATACTACAATGAAAACAATTTTAAATGAATCAAAACGTAACACAGTGATCATAACTAATTTGTCGCAATATTTGCTTACATCATTTATTGTTAATCTCTATGACTAATAGTTCATGACATGTAAGTAACTAATTTGTTAATTAGGTGGTTGAACTACCTATTTGCGTAACAATTGGTCACACATCGAAACAAATCTAATTTATGAAACCACCAATGTATTCGCGGATTAATTTATTGTCATTTTTATGTAAAGTAGGTTTAGTAGCTAAAATTAAGTATTTGATAACCTAGTATTGGTTTTTACTATAAGAAGCGAAGACGAATAGGTAGGTTTTGCTCATTATCAAACTGAGAAAGTATCAATAGAAAAAGAAATGTGATATTGAACTATGTAGCCCAGTTGACAATGTTAAGATTTCGACTGCCATACAAACAATCGAAATGCAAAGCACAATTTGATTGTATTTTATGTTCGTCATCAGTGACCTACGATGCACTCGATGCTTAATAAATATTGGCAACAAGACGCACCCTCACTCTTCTACATTTTAAGTTAGAAAAAAAACCGTCTACTAGCTACATTGTTTTATTGCTTTTGAGAATATTTGAGAATACTTGTAGTTGGTTGATTCGTTTCTGGAATATTTTTAAAACATTGCCAAATTAACGTCCGTAGTATCCGAACAGTCCACGGAAGGGGACAATTTCACACAAAAGAGATTCATAAATTAATATTTTATAAATCAAATCTGAGACAATTTGGGTAATCAAATCGGCAAAAAGGTAAACTTGACTTTTAAAAATGTTTGCACGCTAATATAATGTTTATGGACAGTTTATGTAGCCTGAACACTTTTTTCGTTTTTGTGTTTGACCCTTATTTTTAGTCCAGACTATAAACATTCGTACGGAATTATGTCTAATCTTTAAGTGTATACATTTTAAAAAATACCGTTCAAGCTTGTAGAATATTTCCAGCTGATTTGCAAACCCATTCAGTTGTTTCTCGCTGACCAAAAAACCTACTGACGTTTTTCGTTAATAGCGTGCAGTGTAATCAGAAAGTCCATTGATGACGTCACCGAATGAACCAAAAAGTTTCTTTTCAGCTGCTCTTTTTAAGCGGACTCGGCGTTTGCTGAATTATACAAGCTTTTTGCGAGGTCCCATGCAATTCTGCTTTGTTTTCACTGGCAAATATAATGCTCGCTTGATGTATATCAACTCCCTGTTTTATTCCGATTCCCTTAGTGCCCTAACAGAGTCTCAACATATTTGTAAAGTTAACGATTGCAATGCACATCAAATTAGGAAGATAAATCTGCAGAGTACTTAGGTACAGAACCAAATAGCAGTAGGTACTTAAAATGGTAAGGTTTCTTATATAGTGATAGATATTATTGATGAATTAAAGATTATAACAAATCCCTTTACTCTCCTAGAGTTACAGTTACGAGTATCACGGAAATTGAATTAAACATCTTGACCAATAATTGCAACGATTCTTGAACCAATATTAAATCAATATCCTATATTTTATTCTGTGTTATTAAAATGAATATTACAAAGTACCTTTTAGGCATAGCTATACATAGAATATATTTAATGAGCTTATACTATCATATACCTTAATATTTGAGAGCAGTGTAATAAAATCAAACAATATTTTGTTGCTATCTGTAATACCTGTTTTGACATTTTTCCTACACAATTTCCTAAAGTGTATAACGACAACCTAATTATGACTTGCTGGCCACAGCAAAGCAATCAAAGTAAGAGAAGACTTTAAACTTGACTCAAACATATTTTCTGATAAGGGAGTCGCTGCAGAAGTATAATTGATGTGAAAATATTATACAACATCTCGGATATTGAGTTTTAAACCTAAGTTATTAAGATAATTGGAAAAAATAATGTAACGGCGTTTTTATTATCTTCCATAAGCGATTTATGATTATTTGAACGTTGAAGCGCGTTATAAAATTTTAAAAGCCTATTTTCGGACAAGCAATCTAACGATATTGCTTGATATACCTGTGGAGGGATGAAATAAAACCTGCAGCTATTAAATTTGGTCTTTAACGCTTTTAAGATAGGACATAAATACAAATGGGAAAAAATTACATAAGAGGTACACCTGATTTGATTCTGAGCCCTCGCGATCGGAAGGGAATAGTCCTCAATATTGAGCCACCGACGCTCAATGGTGTGAACTATCGTCTATGTGCTATGAAAATAATAAGGAAAATTTATTCGTCTTTTATTTTTGATAAAATATTAAAAACTAATACTTGATTTTTTTTTTACTTATAGAGGTACATGCTTTATTAAACAGCCTAAATGAATATTTTTGTTGCTATGAACATTAAAAGACAGTACAATCAAGGCGATCTCAAGATCGATAGATATCATTAAAGCTTTATTTTACTAATACGTATTATTTATTATTGATATAGCAGTACATACAGTCACAATGAATCCTAACTATAAACACCTCTCCTCAAAGTGATTGAGCTCTCGATCTCGAATTATGCTTCACTAAAATATTCTAAGGCATATCTACTTTCAAATTTGGCATCGACATCCCATAGTATTACTTCTTACATTAAATCTACCATTTACATATTTCTACAATAGAAATAGAGCTCAATCGAAATCACAAGTGATTTACTGCACCACAAAGCACGAACAGTGAAAATCACAGTTCATGTCATGCGAAGCGCATTCCATTGTGAATTTCGTATAATTTAGTTGGTAAGAGAACTAGCCATGTCATCGAAAGAGTCAACAATTCTACTTATATTGATATAATTGTATTTATAATATATAACAGTATGTTATATTTATCTACTATCGCATTAAAATACTTCCTTCCCTGATGGCATGCTAATCAAAGTAAAGTTTAATTGTTTTATGAAATAAAGAGAACGCCTAGCAAACTAAATTGATAAACCAGCCTATAATTTCTTTATAGACATCTTGAGGGCAAAATATACAACAGACAATGGGCAGCAGTGCTCCGTAATTACACCAACTTGTAACCTTTTATAGGTATTGCTATACCCAACACCTGCCTGTATACCAATAGATTATAGTAAAACCCTACACTATGGTGGAAGATCCTGAAGTCCAGTCCAGTCCAGCACCGTCACAGGCTGTTCAAGTGTAAGTCTGTATTCATTCACTACATGACCTCACAATTATAAAGAGTAATCTAACATCTTCATGTCATAATGTTGTAAAACGGCTAATTATTTTAGTGACACTAGTTGGTAGACTCGATAATTACTGAGTCGTCTAGATAGGCACCACCACCGTGCCAGATATTATCCCGTGGAATAAGAGTGTTATGCACTTTTTAATTTCGAGATGAGGGCACTGTAGTTAGTGAAATTACCTGGTATAAGAGACCTAATATCTGTTGTCTTGGGTGACAGGCGCAGGGTAGCATTGATGGAGAATAATAACTGTCTTTAAGTTGTTGATCTCCTTCAATGCCGCTCTGTCATGGTCAGGCGTAGCACTTACTATCAGGTGAGCATCCTGACTGTTCACTGTGTAACAAAAAAAAATAACCTGTTATGACACTTATATAACCATTCAATAGTAAAAAACCATTAATATTTTTAGTTGCACGTATACACTACCATACATTTTGTTGCGATTAGATTAGTTACATAAATGCAATGTATATGGAGTGGTCAAAACAATGGATAATATAAAATAATCAAGCCAACTTGGAGGTTTCAAGTCATGTACCCAGGGTGCGTTATCCGCAATTAAGACGACCTTCCTCCGACCACCTAATACTAATTAAAGGAAGTAACACGTGTAAGGTCAGCAATGGTGAGCTTATTTCACGAATAACGGTTAAGTGGAACGAGCTGTTTTGCTGGCCGTAATTCACAGACTGAGTAATCAAGGTTCATTACAACTTGTACACTTATTTTCTGAATGAGTTCTGCCTCTCTTTCTAGAAAAATGTTTTGCATTGTTGTTATGGAATGCTGTATTTTAACAAAAAATGCAAGAATGATCTATATTTTATAATAGTATATATATTATCGGGTTAGTTAATATGTTGGCTGTTGTATTTTTTTTTTGATGAGGTGCGTATTTAATGTTGGCACAATATTTTTTTCTTCTCTATATAACCAGACGCATTTTTTACAGTAACTTTTGTAATTTACCGCATTATAGTGTTAAATACAATAATAAATACTTGTACCTTTATTTGCGCCAGCGACTTCCACGTTACTTGACTTTACCTCTCAACTACCAGCCATACAGTCCACAATCCATATTCATTTGGTCTGTATGGGTAGATATTGCTTTCACAACAAAATAGCTATTAGACAGCGTAGATAATCTAAAGTTTATTTATCTTCTTCAATCCTTTTATTCATTTTTAATTCTGAAGGACCACTTTTAAAAGTTTTCAATAACACCTTTCGCAAGTTTTCAGTAAGGGCATAATGGATATATTTTCACTATATTTAAGCATAGGTATGTGGCATGGCAATTCATCTTCACTTAAGTAGACTGAGAAAGGGATAGCGCTTTAAACGATGAATAACACTACCTCTCTCTAACTCAATTTAAGTAAATATCAACGTCGAATCTCGTTCTAGAGAATACGGGCCTCGAAAACATCGTTCGGCTTACTAGACGTCGTGAGCTCGAATCCCGCAACCATACTGAGACCAAATCGCACAAAGTGACGGACTTTGTGCGATTTTTCCCAGTTTGGACATTACAGGCTGAATCATCTGATTTTCCAAAAATTAAGGTGATTTCGTGCTTCAGAGTGTACTACGTTAATCTGACGGTCCTGGCTATAATTTTAGGATGGTAGTCATTAACACTCACCTAACCGCATTTGGCCCGCGTAATGAGTTGCGGCCCAATCTCCCATAGCTATTATGTGCGGGAACGCCTGTGTCCTGCTGTGCGCCGATGATGATGATCAAAAAATAATGACGACCCAAATGGTGTTTCGGTTGAGACGTCGGCTGCAACATCAAGGGTTCCATTCATTTGTGTGCATGAACATGTCTGTATGTAATGGTCTGGGTGTTTTCTATGTATAAGATGTATGTATTTACAAAAAATATATCTAAGTATGTTTATCCGTTGTTTGGTACCCATAATTTAGGCTTCACGCTTAACTTGGGGCTAGATGGCGGTGTGTAAATGTCAGTGGATATTTATTTATTAATAATGAACTATACGAATTTCTTTACTAATCACCTCGAGTTAAATTGAATAAGTATCTAAATTATTTAGTAACTTCTGAATGAAGTGAAATTTCCGAACAAAAAATTACAAACTAAGAAAAATATGGTGGTGGTAGGTACCTTAAGCCTCAAGGACTTTGGTAAAATGTCCATACAGAAGGCTACACTTAGGTACCTTACTTGATTAATAAAAAAATTTCACTTAAGGCTTTATTCAGTGTAAAATAAAAGAACCTATTAAAAGCAATATCATTCCTTATAATTTAAACTAAAATAACCTTTTGATACCCAGAATATGAAAGGCTTTCCAACCTTGTTATTAAAAGTTGAGCTGGCTTCAAGAACGTTTATTTTGTCCTAAAGTAAACTGCTTTCATTTCCTTAAATGATTTATCAATTACAAGAATAAAGGACCACCAAATTTCATTAGAAATTATATTCTTGCTTTTTGTATGGGATTAATTATATTTAATCGTAATTGATTAAATTTGATAATTCAAAGATATATGTATTTCTAGGAAATACACGTGTCTTGAAAGTTTAGAATATTCAAATACATAGTTAAGATTATCACATTAAGATCATGCTAACATGATTCTGTAAAATTTTACGTCCTAACTGTCAAACAGTTACAAACAACACATTTTATAAACTAAAAAACATTTTCCAATGAGTCGTCAGCGCCGGATCTTCAATTTTTTTGGGTGGGGCAAAAATTTAGAAATGCCGCCCCCCTCTTTTGTTTATTTTACCTTTATCATCCTATATTATTTCACTAATTTATATAATAGGTCCTCAAATTGATTGACATTTGGACAAAGCTGCAACTTTTTACGCAGCTGTGATCAGTTTCAGAGATATTACATCTCCTTGTCTTGCTCCTCGGTGCCAATGATAAGCCAATGGTAAGCTCTTCATGTACTCGGCCTGACATAGTAGCGCTCTCGTACAAACATCTCAACAATTCGATATAGCAGTAGTCAAGTCAGGCACCGTTGGAGGGAATGACACAGCACAGCCCAAGTCTCGATCGAATCGAAGGCTTTCTCATAGTCCACAAACGCCAAACATAATGGTCAGTTATACTCTCCGCTCTTCTGTATAACCTGCCACAGCGTATGTAATATGTAGTCTATGGTGCTGAAGCCTTTGAGGAACCCGGCTTGTTCGGAGGGCTGGAAATCAAAACATATGCGCGAGACGGATCATAATGACTCTGGAGAATAACTTGAAGATGTGGCACAATATCGTAATGGGTCGTTAATTCTTCAATAAGCTTTTAATATCTAAATAACTCGTAACAGATGTAAAAACGGCAAGATTAGTTTATTTTAGTCATTTTTATAATGTAATGTCGTATGGTCTACCGTTGTGGGGTACGGCTGCCGACATTGATACAATATTTGTGCTACAAAGAGAGCTTTTATCTACAACCTTAGACCACGTGACTCTCTTAAAGAACAGTTCAAAGAAATAAATTTGTTTTTTTGTAATGTAATTTTTGTCGTTCATAAGTGCTTTTTGTAAGCCTAATTTAAATAAATGAATTTTGACTTTAACTTATCATACCCGGAATATTAGGCTCTCTCCAAGCGGATACGAAAACTCGTTCGCAGAGAATTCTACTATTTCAATACAAGGTTAATTAAGGACCTTATTAAGGAGAACAGGGGGCCCAAAGTTTTCCAAAAACCACTTGGAATCTACGTGCCCTACTAAGGCGAAATTAGTGCAGCACTGAAGCAACTGAGAAATGAAAGGGCCCCGTGGGATGACGGTATTACGACAGAACTCCTAAACACCGGTGGACAACCCATCCTTAGGACATTAGGTGAGCTCTTTTAATGCCGTCATCTACCTGGGAACTACACTGGAAGCGTGGTCCACAAGCGTTCTTTAAGAAGGGTGATAAAGCTCTCTTGAAGAATTATAGACCGGTAGCGTTTCTGATAAGCGTCGGTGGCGTCCTTCTCCAGATTGTCCAAGAATAAGTTTACTTGGGCTAAAACTTGACCGGCACAATTTCGGAAGGGAAGCTAGTAGGAGGATTCATTTGGGCTGGGCGGCATCAGGCAAGTTACATCAGATCTTCACGTCGACGATTCCGCAACGCTTAAGGACAAAAGTCTTTGAGAAATACGTCCTACCCATACCAACATACGCAGATGAGACATGGACACTGACTGCGGATTGGTTCAGAAATTCAAAGTTACTCAACGAGCGATGGAGCGTGCTATGTTGGGAGACTCTTATACATAAAATCAGAAATGATGTTATCCGCAAAAGAACTAAAATTACCGGCATAGTTCGCCAGATTAGCGAACTGAAGTGGCAGTGGGTAATGATGTCGCAGAACCGATGGCCGTTGGAGCAGAGTTCTGGAGCGGAGACCGCGTCTTGGCAAGCGTAACGTAGGACGCCCTCCGGCCCGATGGACCGACAACTTGCGAAAAGTCGCTGGTGGAGTCTGGATGAGAAAAACGGAGGACCGGAATATCTGGCGCAAAATGAGACAAATGTCCAACAGTGGACTGCGATAGGTTGAATAGAGAGGGAAAAGGTTTAATCACCTTTCTTGAAGAAGAACACCACCACGCCATTGCTCCTCACCTTTGGTGTCGCACCATCACCGATTCCGGAATTAAAAAGCTTCTGAAGGGTCTTAAGCACTGGCGTGCCCCTACTTTCAAAAGCTCTGCGGTATATCCGTCGTAGCGGGGTCTAATAACGCTTAAGCTGTTTCATAACCATCCTAACCTCGGCAAAAAAGCAATGTCATTAAAAAGTTACAATTTATCAATTATTGGTATTGATATTAATCAATTAAGTTCTATAATGAAATAAGACTACTCGCCTCAGCTTTTTCGAAGTCGTTTTATTTCCAATTTATTTTGTATATTTTCTTTAAAAACGTGGTCGCTTGATGCAAGTAAAAGGAGCTTAATTGTTTATTTTTTCAATTGTAGCTGTCCATCATGAAAATGATATAGCTTTAAAGCAGCTAAGTTGGCATCAATTAACATAGAGAAATAACTACGTAACTTTGAAATAATACACTGCTGCCCTGTATAGAGATCGACGAGAGAGTTTTCGTATACAGCGTCATTCCTCAGATCGCAGCTGCACCCGCCTGCTGACCGTGATCTGCGGGCGCCTATTTAGAACTATGCAAAAAATGTAATAGTTCAGTAACATGCCTTACTCCGCGCTCCGGCTATCAGTCGTATTTCTATGGCCATGCACTTGTACTATTATTTATTCCGCGGGCAAGTAAGGTAAATGATGAGTGGTCCATTAGTCTGTTTGCCGCCCCCTGACCGTGCCGCCCGGGGCACGTGCCCCCGTCTGCCCCCCCCTAGATCCGGCCCTGTGAGTCGTGCACCGAAAAAACATCAGGTTTAAAAAATATATACATTATCCACTGCTGCTCTTTCAACATATTCCTTATAAATTTAATGACGTTGGTTCTTAACTGTGCTTAACTGCTAATAATCTATTTCCAAGTATTGCTATTAATGACACCTGGCTACCAATAAAAAATCCTTCTCTTCGCTCTGGATATCTGTTATTGTTCACGAACAAAAATGAGTAAAATAAATCTGGTGTACATTTCTCAAATTAAAAATCTCCTGGCTCCTTCAACTGCAAACAATTGGAATACAAATAGATAAAACACAATTGCACTGCAGGCTGACCTACATTCCAAGGCGATTCTAGGCTTGAATCTTTGAACGATATCTCACATAAAACAACTATGATAGAAACTTATATCTACTCTTTAGATCAACCACAAGCGTTTATCGTGAAAATAGGTTTCGAAACTGGTATAGATGACTGATATCAAATCAGGGTTATGACAACTTTTTATTTAAATAAAGACTCTTTGTTGCCTAAAATATGGTAGTGGGTAAAACCTCTTTTTCTGACCATATCTTAAGTTAGGATGGTTTATGGAAAGTAAAAGTTTACTCACTGCTTGTATTCTCAGAAGAGTAGCTGTTCAGTCTGCTATAAGCCTTCCCGTCACTCTCTCTTTAAGTCCTCGTCGGTCTAGTGCATGTTTTGCGAATGGCCAGTACCTCGGAAGGATGTACTACGTGACGGTGGAGAATTATTCATGCATCTAAAACAATATCTTCAATTATTTAAAAACATTTTTATTTTCTTGGTGTAACTGAAAGAGATTATATTCATATCGTGTAATGATCTCCACAAAATAAGAGTTAAAATGCCGAATCAGTTCAGGGAGCACATCGACAAATCCGTTGTTGTGCAGTCTGCTCGTTTGTGGAATGCATAGCCTGACTCAATTAGGCGAGTTCAGGAGCTTTTATTTTTCAGAAAAGCGGGCAAACTAATTTTGTTCTTACGTTGACATACATTCTATGAAAACAGAAATAACAGATTTCGCATTAGATTTCCTAAGGTATAATATGTGGAATATAGGCCCGTACTGTGGCTTAGCTACTGATTGTAAGGTGGATATTTGTTTGATTAATCTCTTACGTTATAAATTAAAATTGAATGTAACAATATTCTGCCCGAAAGACGCCTTTGCAGAAAGACTTTTGAAGTAGGTCGTCTTTCAGAGTTATGTGACGACTCGCGGTCTTCCTTGGGTGGATCAAGCAGACAGCGAACTGCATTAAGTTACCACAAAAATTATTTCCGTAGGTCCTGGGTGATCTTATTAGGCACAAAATGGGATAACCATGATAGATAAGTATGTACCTAAGTCACAATAGGTACCTTAAGTCTCAAGGACTTTGGTAAAAGGTCCATACAGAAGGCTACACTTAGGTACCTTACTTTTATTGAGTTATTAACTCTAAACCCTGTACATAGCCCATTTACAATGTAAAGATACTTTTATAGCACATTACTTTGTATTTTATTAACGGGTGCATAAAATGAACACCAGGAAAGACGTTTCCGTATTGGTCCGCAAAATGAAATTTTGAGGTCATTACGTTCATCAGCGTTTAAATTTTATTTATTTTAGCGACAGTTTCTGTTATTTTATTTAACCACCAAGATACTTTATACCGAAAATCATTCAAAAGTGAATTCAAACATATTTACCAATACCAAATTGATGCCACTAACCCAAAAAACACACCTATCTCTGTACCAAATTTCAACTTTCTGAGTTTATGGGAAATATTAGTTCTATTTTGATGATCTTGCATGAGCGAGTGAGTGTCCGTCGAAAATGCAAAACTTTGCTTTCGCTTAACGACGGAACTAAATGACCAACAGACTTGGAATTTTGAATTTTAAGTATGTAATTATATCTTACTAGGTGACGAAAATTTCAGCGTTCTGGTTTTCATCCAAAGGTTTTCAAATTGGGGCCTGAAAATGCGGCGTTAAGAATGGTATGGCATTCCCTGCTTCGCGCTCGACTTGGCGGGGCACTTCCATGCCCTCCGATTTGTATAAATGGATTTTGACTTTGACTTTGAATGGTCGGGTCGGCTTCTCCAAAGGTTTCGGGTTTTACAAACATTTGTGTGCACGAACTGTCTGTTCGTAATGGTCTGAGTGATTTTATGTATCATATCATATTTACAAAAAAAATGTTTATAAGTATACTTATTAGTTATTTAGTATCCATATTACAGAGAAATGCTTTGTTCAAGGTGGCGCTGTGTGAGTGTCTCAGGGTATTTATTTATTATTTAATTAATTTAATGCTCTCTTTGCTTGGTCGGAGTTCTGAGTATACATGTCAAAATAAGTTAAATAAATGTCAGCCAGATGGGGTGCTTTTCATTGAAACACATGTTTTTAAGTAATGATATTCATTATTGTCGTTAACTTATTATAATTAATAATACAAGTCCTTAAATCTTACTTTAGGTTAAGTTATATCTTTACGAATTTTATACTGAAACCCTCGTATTTCCGGTCAAAATAATATTGTTTAATAGAAATATAGTACATCACTAATTAGAACTAAGTGTAAATCAGAATCACCCACTTTTTTACACAGTTCTGAGGAAATTATAAAAAAGTTATTGGGGTACCAAATCCAATTTTTCGTTAGTAATTTCGTGCAAATTAATTGTAAATAACGCGCTTTGTTTCACCTCGAATAAATCTCCTGAAATATACTTAAGTATCGCAGTTCGCACACCATTTCTATTTGCTTTATTAAATTTTACCCGTAACAGTCTTCAACGTGGAAATTTATTTGGCTGTCTGCAAGTGTACTCGTAGGTGTTTTATTACTCACCTCAATATGATATTGGATAAGCTAGAACAGACTCAATCAGTATCAATAATATTAATATTAATTTTTAAAAATATCTTCAGAAGTTTTCCTCGAATACAAAACGCTTAGGCTTTTTTAATATACTTTGCATTAGGCGAATTTAAATACGTTATGTTAAACTTACATTGAACAACCTTTATTTGGATGAATTTTTAAGATTTTGTCACACTCTTTAGTAAAATTCTCAGCCAGCAATAAACATATATTCTAAGCAAAGGTTGAACATAAGTGTGATCACATATGCATTCGATTTAATGCAACCAGCGAATATTTTGCATTGATAAAGCAGTGAGCATAAAAAACTGTGAACACAGATTCCTGTAAATGACATTTTAAAAGCAAAATTGAATTCAATTCGATTCAAACGGCAAGCATAATATTCCATTTCAATGATGTTTGCAGATTTCCTTCTGCACATTCTGTCATATAAGAATAACATGCGGACATATTGCATCCACAAATAAAACTTCGGTTTGTGTCATGGCTACTGAATAGGAATAATATGGGGACTATATATTTCGTTAAATGTATCGGTATTTTGGCGTTTAAAAAGCCAAGATCATCAGTGACGATCCGTGTCATGTAATGGTTGAGACGTCGGCTGCTACATCCAGTACTTGACAAAGCTGTTGCTGTGTGCATGGACACGATGTATGTATTCTCTGAACTCTCATTCTCACAACTGTATATATAAGTATGTTTTTCCGTTGTAAAAGAGCCTAAATACAAGCTCTGCTTTAATTGGGGCTTTGTTCTGCCTACGCCTTGGTCATAAAAATTGCACAAAATTATTTCTCGCATTCTCCCGTTTTAGGCAGCGTACGCTCAGAAGACTTGGCCACGGAGGCCGTTTAGCCCATCGTTAAAGAGGTTTATTGACTAAGGATGATACACTCACTGCATAAGTACCCATAAATAAGGGTTCTAAGTTCATGATGGCCTCATTATTCCTCAATACGGCAGATCTAGGAGGCTTTGGATTGTAACCAGAACTAGGAGGCTTCAAAACCTTTCTTCATGAACAACAGACATCTAGTACATCGTCGTACCATAAGGTTGGCTTAGGATTTATAATACAATCAATACTGGTAAATAGATATTCATAAAAATTAACGACAAATAGAAACAATACCAGATTTATAAAGTAACAGAACAAAAAAGTAATACCTAAAAGCTTTTATCGGTATAGATGGCTTATAAAATTTGCAAACCAACAGCTCTGGCTGCAGACCGCCTATAAAGTGACCATAGCCTTTTTGCGATTGCCATCTGTCGCAACGTTATTGCTATAGGTTTACACTTTTTTTGCCAACATATAGCGTGCTACGCTGTATGCTATGAACTGTCCTGCCAAAATATTTTCACCTTACTGTTCTTTGTTTCATAACTTAAAAGTTATTAAATAAGCTTCTTCAATAAATAAAATATCCACTGACATTCACAAAGCGCCATCTAGTCCCAAGTTAAGCGTGAAGCCTGAATTATGGGTACTAAACAACGGATAAACATACTTAGATATTTTTTTTGTAAATACATACATATTATACATAAGAAGCACCCAGATCATCACAAGCAGACATGTTTATGCACACAAATATTTGTATTGCCCGGGGATCGAACCCGGAACCCTTGGTGTTGCAGTCGACATCTCAACCACAACACTAAACGGATCGTCAATATATAGTAGTTGCCACTGCAAATGATTAGGGCCACAAAAAAAAACTAGATTGACACTTAAATGCGGGTATGCTAGTGTCATTAGAGTAAAGCTACTTCTGCGTAGGGTAAACAATTATTTTTATAAAACTAGCATCAATTCCATTCTTGTATTATTTAATATCATTTGAAGATAGCTTTATTATACAACATGATTTCTCGCTTTATGAAGTCTTAATTAGGGCCCAAAATTATATTTTATTTTCCAGTACGCAAGGTACTCGTATATTAAATGTATAAATCTTCCTCATGCATTTCTTATTATTTTCACTTAACGTGAAGTAGATTCGGAACGTTAATCAATGGTACTTATTAAATTCATTTTTCTGCATGTTGTGTTGAATGCTCATACTATGTAGTTGGTAGACTCGATAATGAGTCGTCTAGGTAGGTACCACCGCAGTGGTATCGTCCCGTGATTGGAGTGATATGCAGTTTTGTGTATCTGGATGAGAGCACTGTAGCTAGTTAAAGTACTAAGCACGTATAAGAGACCTAACATCCGATGTCCCGGGTATCGGTACGCAGTAAAGCATTGATAGAGAATAATACCTGACTCTCAGTTGTTGGTCCCCTTCAATGCCACTCTGTCATGGTTAGACGTATCAATTACTTTCAGGTGAGCGTCCTGACCATCCTGAGCACTTATTACATAAAGAAATGTTCATAATAAGAGTGCATTTCTTTCATTATTATCGTATCGTATTTTTATGCCTTTGGTTAGACGAAAGATATAATGCTCATGAGGCGCCTTTTGAATTCGTTTAGCAACAGAGGTTGTCGGTAAAACACGCAAGTGACTCGGCCAAGAGTGTAGCTGTAAAATTGCTACAGAAATTATTCCCGCCATCTGTCGCGGCGCAGTCGGACACCTGTCTACCAAACCGAGTACGGCATTTTGCGTGTAAAAGAACTGTGTTTAAATTTAGTAAAAAATATTATATTTTGAACTTATTTTGTGGAGAGTGTTGTGTTTCTAGGTTAGATTTGTATACATTTGGAAAAGTATTGTAAAGTACGGTATTTTCAGACTAAAATGATAATTACGTTTATCTGATGTCTTACGGCGAAGGAAAACATAGTGTCAAAACCTGTGCACGCCTGCGAAGAGATTCAAACGTTGTTCGTAAAATCGGCCAATCCGCACTGGTCTCGAGTGGACGACTAAGGCCTAAGCACCCATAATGTTGTAAAAAAATCAATATAGCAAAGAGACAGTCCAATTTTATTTATATGTATACTGTATTAATATGACTTTGATAAACAAAAATAGTCGTGATTAAGGATTGGTAGATGTAATCGACTACCACCCTAAGATAGTAGCCGGGACCCACAGCTTAACGTGACTTCCAAAGCACGAAGAAACTATTAAGTTATTGAGGTTTAGTTATTAACTATTAAGTTGCTTGACTTGTGCCGCTACACCATTGAGCCCTCCTCGAATATAAATATCATAATCATTTGCATAACATTGGTGTGTGGTCTGTACCATACAAAGTCGATTGTCATCACATTATCGTTAAGCAAAAACTATTTTGGAAATGTTCGCGGTGGCTGCCGTTTTACATAAAAGTAATATATTCAATAATATTTAGGAGAATATCCTTAATTATAATTAATAAAGTTTTAACTAAACAAAGGATCGTAAAGAAATGCAAACTCCAAACAGTTTAAATTGTTTTTTATACAACCAAGCAACGGATCTAAAAAAACGTCTCATTAAAATGAATTCAGGTATTGATCCTTTGGAAGTACTTTTCATTATAAGTTTCTTCTTATGTAGGTATTTGCACAATTAAGCATGTACGTAATACGTACTTACCTTGTCTAAAGCTCCTTATGAAACATCGAAGTAAAATTATGTATATTTATTCAATAAACTCCCGAAAATATTCACTGAAGTTGTTCGTAGGATTGCCAAAGTCTTGGAGGTTCGGGTATATATATATATATATATAATTATATATATATATATATGTACGATAATCCGATGTCTTTGCGGTGAAGGAAAACATCGTGAGAAAACCTGTGGCACACCTACGATGAAATTAATAAAAATGTACATCAAGCGTGGCCAATCCGCACCGGGCCAGAACAGACGACTAAGGTGCATACACCCTCTACGGGTAGGCTTGGCCTCTCGGTAGGCCATATGGGCTGATGATGATGAATAATTTAGGACGTCGTTAACACCCATCACTCGACGTCGTTAACACCCATCACTCTGCATTGGGCTGCATATACCCAAGCTGTGTTGCATGGCCTGTGAACTGCAGTGGGTTGTATATAAATAAATATCCACTGACATTCACACAGTGCCAACTAGCACCAAGTTAAGCGTGCCTGTATTATGGGTACTAAACAACGGATAAACATACTTATATACATTTTTTTTTGTAAATACATACATATTATACATAGAAAACACCCAGACCATTACAAACAGATGTCTGTTTATAATGGTTCTATTTTGTAACACATGTTCATGCACACAAACATTTGTGTGCATGAACATGTGTTCATGCACACAAATGTTTGTACTGCCCGGGGATCGAGCCCGGAACCCTTGGTGTTGCAGTCGACCTCTCAACCGCAACACCACATGGGTCGTATATTGTTTGATTATTCGCTGATTGATCGATGATATCGCGAATAATCATCAAAACAAAAACAATCAGAATTCAAAAGTAGGTAGTACAGTATTCAAACAAAAAACACATATTTTTTTGTTTTATCTATAAATCCTAATAAACGATACTTTGATTTCTGACTGTATAAAAATTTAGCTAAAATCAACCTCTTCTATTTATAACCCGAATATTTTTCGCAACCGTCCCGATATTTGTCGCCGTGATGTTGGTATGCCTATGTATGGGAGAAACTGATGCGATTCTCCCCTTTGTTCTCATTTTCCGTCCCATATTTTTGTTTTCAACTTCAGTGAATATTTTTATTACATTTTCTTGTCTCTCAACACATGAGTTATTTTCACGTGCTCCCCGCGGTTTTTACACTAGGTCCGGGTGCGCTCGACTGTGAAAAGTTCTAAACACTACTCTTGTAGCAGAGTTTGCAAGAACTAGCTTGAATATTATTAAGAACAAATGAAACCTTTTATGTATATATGGGAAACTTAATTTATGACGCATAATGTATGACCATGTCTATTATAATTATAATGTTCATACAATTTTTGTGATTTAAAGACCTGTTTCATCATCCGAATTTCATCTACTATTTGCTATAAGTAGTGAGTACGTAGCGTAACCAATGTAAAACAATACAACAAATTGAAAAGGTGTTTTTATTTTCATAAAAAGGGCAACAAGCTGACTTTTTGATATTGATCCATAAACTGACTTGCGTTACAGACCTTGAAAGCCAGAGGAATTAAAAATACAGGGAAAGAAAGATCCATAGAGCTCCCACACTTATCTTCAACCTGTTGACTGCAAGATACAATTGCCAAAGGTTCAAGATATCGCATACTAATTATAAAATTATTAATAGTATGAAAAGTACTTAAACTATCTCCAAGATGCCAACTACACCTACTCATGCACTCATTTTTGTTGTGTTTATTATTTTAACATTGACATATAAATAAATAAAAAAATAGACATCAACTGACATTCACACAGCGCCATCTAGTCCCAAGTTAGGCGTGAAGCCTGTATTATGGTTACTAAACAACGGATGAACATCATTTTATACTTTTTTTTTATAAATATATACATAGAAAACACCCAGACCATCACAAATAGCTATATGTTCATGCACACAAATGTTTGTACTGCCCGGGGATCAAACCCTTGGTGTTGCAGCCAAGCTTAAGCAGCCAAGTTTAAGAAAATAAACAAAACACTTGTAATATCTAGCCGGGCTGAATAAGTAGTTACGTGTGGCATTCAGTAGGTGCAAGTTTTATCAAATGGACGTAAGATGTTCTCTCGGGTGCATCCTAGGGAGCATCGAAGAGAAATGGCAAACTCGGCAAGATCCTAACAAACGAGAAAAGAGAAAGCTTATCTTATTTTCATAACACCTA
>PQWD01010418.1:0-22384 GCA_019425675.1 Leucinodes orbonalis
GGGGGGTAGTCTCGGTCCCTAGCGCAAGTTGGGAGGGGCAGCTGTGCCCGGAAGCAGCGGTTTAAAATGGATAGTTCGGCTACAAAACAAATACCCCAGGAGGGTACCTGTCGCTCCGCGGCAGGAGAATCCCTCCCCGTCCCTCGGGACGGGCAGCCCCGCGTATCTGGGGGGGGCACCAACTATTCTGCGGGTCAGCCCGCTATGCCAAGGGAGGACATCTCTTTATCTGGCATTACGCGACCATGTTCGGTTGCATTGGAGAGGACACCTGTGTCGTTTAGTCGTCTGCAGGACTTTGACTTAGACTATGAGTCCGACGAATATCTGTCGGACGACTCAATGGGGCCGGGCTTCTACGGAAGCTCGCAGTCACTTGTATCGGACCCGGGGCTTCGCCGTAAACGGCCTGCACCCGAAGAGGACTTACCCGCTTCAAGCGGAAGTACAAAACCTGCTCCCATAACACCCGGGAGCACCTCGAAACGAGGACGTGGTCGCCCACCGACCACTGGGCATTTTGTCGGTCTCGCCAAGGCCAAAGAGGCCCTTAATAAGGCGAAGGAGCGAGAGCTTCAACTTCAGGCGGAGGAGGAGTTGGCAGGCATGGTTGCGTGTGTGAGGGCTCGTCGAAGATCTGGGGAAGAGGCCCTGAAGGGGCGGGCTGACCCCGAGTACCTCACCACTCCTGAACTAAATGCGCGCCTGCAAGGAGGCGCCAAGATAGTTTTGAAGGTTGCGGAAAAGTCGGGCAACTTGAAGGGTACCTTCGTGAAGGCCCTGAAAGAAGTCGCAACGGAGCTGTGTTCCATAGCTCAGGTGCTGAACCAGCGCACCCCCGACCAGGAGGTAAAGATTCTGCAGGACATGTATGAGCGCCTGCAGAAGCAATATGATGAGCAAGTGCTCGTCATCGAAAAATGAGGAACGAGCTCGATGAGATGGAGCTGGCGTCCCGCGCTAGGGTGACCCAAAGTCAGTCGGGTATCACTGAGGAGACGATGGCCGCTGCAATTAAAGCGGCAGTAGAGAAGGCTCTGGCCGAGCGGACGTCCCAAGTGGAGATTCTCCGCCCCATGAGCCCAATGGATATGGCTTTTGCGTCGTCCGATCCAGCACCCGCCCCGCGGTCGAGTGGGCGGGCACGCATCCAAACCCAGGAGAGGTCAACTTTAGAGACTACCCCCCCACCTCCTCCTCAGGAAGAAACGTGGGCGACTGTAGTCTCTAAGAAGAAGAAGAAGAAGGCAACAAAAACGGCACGACCATCTGCCGTCGCTCCTGTCTCGCAAGCTCCAGTTCCTGGGGCCTCTGCGGAGAAGTCTCAACCGCCCCCCACAGTTCTGCCTGTGTCGAAAGGGAGGGGTAAAAAGAAAAAGAGAAGGAGCCTCAAGTCAAGGTACCCAAAGCACCGGCTGTGGTGTTGACGCTGAGCCCTGACGCTCAAAGGCGGGCTCACATATTCGACAATTCTGTCGAAAGCGCGGGAGAATGTCAATCCTGCTGAGATTGGCCTGGGGAGGTCAAGGTGCGGAAGGCCTAGTGTTCTCGTATCCTTGAGCTACCAGGGGTGATAAGTCGAAGGCAGACGAATTTGCGAACCAAATCCGCCAAGTCCTTGGCGAGGAGGTTTCGTCTCCAGACCGGTGAAGTGCAGGGCTGCGGATCACCGGTCTGGATGACTCCATCACAAAGGAGGAAGTGGGTAGGGCAGTCGCAGCAAAATCTGGTTGTGAAGTGTCAGAGGTGAAGGTCGGCGAAATCGTCAAAGCGGTAGGGGACTGGGGACCATTTGGTCCAGGTCCCCGCAGAAGGGGCACAAAGTTGTCTTCGCACGGCGCCTCCTGATTGGCTGGAGCTCGGCGCAGATCACTCTGCTCGAGTCCAGGCCAATGAGGTGCCACCGGTGAGTTAGAACATACTCGGGCTACTTGCCCAGGTGGAAGACCGCAGCGACGCTGCTATCGCGTGGACGCAGGCCATCTTGCGGCCTTTGTCGTCGCCCTCCTCCTGCTCTGTGCAGTATATGACTCTAATCGAGAAACAGATTAATCGTTGTTAGCATGGCATGAATCGGTTGTAGGAATTATCTGGTCTATACCATGTGAGTTGGGGACCAGTGTCCGTTACTGCATGCTCATAGGTCAATTGAATGGCCAGGTATGGTGTATTGATTATAGATTTGTCTTGTGTTGTGGGTGCATATGTTACGTTATGTAATGCACTGATTCCAGGGCTTGCGTATTATGATTTGTCACGTGTCGTTATAATATCAAATATATGGGGAGTTAGAGGTCTTGGTCAATTGTATTATGGAAGGCGTAATCGCTAGTCGTCATTTATTGACTTCGATTTAGTCGTGACTTGTGATATATGTAGTAGTGTCGAGTCAACATCTGGACATACATTGAACAAAGATAGCTAAGTTTTTATGTATCAAATCGCATGTTTTTGTGATTTCAGGTCAACATTCCTGGAAATGGTTGTTGTGGTCGCTGAGATTAATACAGACTGGGAAACAGCGTCATCGGAATGGGCAGTAAGCATGCAAGGGCCAAGCCAAGAGAGGGAGTATGTAACGGCAAGTGTCTCGACCAGCAAACGTCTGGGCTAAAGATAGGACTTAAGGAAGTTTTGGACTTAGCAAGTATGACGCATATACTATGAACAAAAAGGTCGCGCATAAAAAAGAAATAATGCATTCGCGCAATTTTCTCGAAAAAGACGAGCATTAATTTCAACAATTATGAGAGTGATCTCTCCAGGAGGGCACTCTCTCTACTTTAGGAGTCTTAGGGATGTGTGGACATTGGTCAATAAGTTTGGTGGTGAGAATAATTTGTTATACAAGCCAAAGATTACTACCGTATTGAGAGGAGAGTGAAAAACGAATGTTGACACTGATAGCGATAGGTATTGTTCAAATAATTTAATACTTAATTTTAGGATGAAGAGCCAAGGCTACTCATGACAATGTATTAGACAAATCCGATTTAGTAATTACTACCTTTCCTTTACTTCAAGTGGATGGGGCTAATGGCGAATTATATTGCACTGGATTTGATACTAGTCAGATATTGGATTACAAGACAAAGCTAATAATAATATAGATCGTGAGTCCCGGATGTAGTATTTTTGTACTATTTAAAGGTAAGCGCGTAGCAGGTAATGTTTGACCAGGTATTGTCACGATGTTTGGACTGCATAACTAAATGGTTAGATCCGTGTCTGTTGTGTAGCTGTACGAACATTTACGAAATACGTTGATAAGTAAATTATATTTTTTGACATAAGGCTAAGAGGAGATATTCAATTGTTATGACTCTATAATTTAATTCTACAGCGTGGCAGAAGTATTACAGCCCTGTTACTCTGATTGCATTTAGAGTCGCTAGCATCGCTTATTTCTAGAAGGACTAATATGGCTGGTGACAATGGTCCTAATATAAGATCTCATTGAATCAATTGATCTGTTATTATATTGCGATACTAGGTGTTTTTAGCATGCAGGGTGGGTTGTGGTTGACGTCATGACACTGTTGAGGAACAGTCCTAATTCTATGACAGCGTGTCACGGTATGGCGTTGGTTCATGTGCAAGGGAGAATCAGTAAACATGATGCTCAAGATACATGTCTATTATTTAAACGCCCGGTGTTAGCACTTTTCAAACATTGATACTTACACTACATACTGTCAACGAAGTTTACCGGCTATGTCAAAAATAAATATAGCATTATCAATACCTAATGTGTTTGAAGACAACAGAAGGTGATGCGTAAACATATTGGGTGTAAACATACTTACTGACAGACAACCATTTCAATGTCACTAAGTGTACTATCGTGAACTAATAAATCAAGGTTTCCCAACTACAAAGTGAGTTGGAGAGATTTGGAGGGCATTTCTCATACAGCTGATCTCTGATGTCGTGGTGGGTCGCACAATGGCTCCGTAACATGGGTGTGAGGTGTGAGGTCTGAAATGTCGATCACTCAGAAGTACATGAGGTGAGTGCAAGGCTTGGTTCTAAGGTATTCACTATTGAGATAGCCACGAAGATCTAACGGCGATGCCTCTGTGGTTGGGTGCATGTTGGAGGCGTCACGAACGGCCTCGCGGATCAACTTGGATGTCGCGGAACTAGCGACAGATATGAAGGTATAGATTCGTTGTTGTGTGCTCGTAGTAAAGATAGATAGCTATACTATTCTTCAGCGCGACTGGTCATAAGAAGGGTATATGGGATGGAGCATGCTAGGTATAATACTATCATTACAACGAGCGAATATACAGAACGATCACAAACAGGAGTCTCGTAGCGCCGTGGAATAGACGGAGCGATGTTAATATCAAGAGTGGTTCGGCTCTGGGAGGAACATACTACTCTTTTCCCACTTAAACCAGGAATTATCCATGTAGAGAGATTAAGGAATACCTAATACCGGTCGTTATGAGTGTTCGAAGATCTTCTCTGGTATGTTGTGAAGCACAGCTCTTCGTCTGTCTGCTGTTATACTGATAACAAGATTCTCCACTGGTAGCGACTGAGTTATTGCGCAAGAATGTCTGGAGGGTTTGTTTCCTGCAAGTTCGGACTATGCTTTCCCTGTAGAGTTTCAGACTGCAGGAACCAACACAGACGAAGCGCCAGAAGTAACTGAGGCGGAGCTGGGGGCTGCCATACTACGCCTACAAGCAAAGAATACAGCCTGGTCCTGATGGCGTTCCTGGGAAGGTCTGGGTGTTAGCACTCAAAAATGGCTTTGAAAGTCGTTTCCGCGCCCTATTGACAGTGTGCTCAGAGAAGGAGTCTTTCCGCAGCACTGGAAGACAGGAAAACTTGTGCTACTGAGGAAAGAAGGTCGTCCTGTGGATTCTCCTTCGGCTCACAGACCGATCATCTTGCTGAATGAGGACGCTAAAATTTGTGAGCGGATTATTGCAGCCCGGATAATTCAGCATCTAGAGGGAGTGGGGCCTGACCTTGCCGAAAATCAGTTTGGATTTCGGAGAGGCAGGTCAACAATAGATGCAATTCAGCAAGTCAAAACCCTTGCCGAAACAGAGGTTGCAAATTGGAGATTCGTGGTGGCGGTGTCGCTAGACATCGCCAATGCTTTTAACTCCCTCCCCCATACTTGCATAGAAGGGCAATGAAGCATCATAAAATTCCATTATACCTGCAAAAAATTGTTTCAGCGTATCTCAAGGATAGGGATGTCATCTTTCCCACAGCTGAGGGATGGGGTAGAAGGTCTGTCTCGTGTGGCGTTCCGCAGGGGTCGGTCTTGGGGCCGCTCCTGTGGAACCTGGGCTACGACTGGGCCATTCGTGGCGCCACACTTCGTGGGGTGGGAGTCGTCTGTTACGCTGATGATACCCTGGTAACAGCGACTGGCGGAACATACAGAGAAGCTGCAATTCTAGCTACGGCGGGGGTTGCACAGGTCGTGGATCGCATTCGTCGTCTGGGTTTACAGGTGGCCCTCCATAAATCGGAGGCGATATGCTTCCACGGCCCTCGGAAAAGACCACCTGCAGGTTCTGAGATTATTGTGGGGGGCGTTTCCATCGCTGTCGAGTCTACCATGAAGTACCTTGGATTGGTGCTCGACAGTCGATGGAACTTTAGGGCCCACTTCTCACAACTTGCTCTAAAATTGATGAGGTGTTCTGCGGCACTTAGTCGACTTATGCCAAACTTGGGTGGCCCGCATGCGGGGTGTCGACATCTCTTCGCCGGAGTGATCCGCTTCATGGCAATGTACGGCGCCCCGATTTGGGTAGACACCCTCAAATGGAGGGATAATGTTGCCGCGCTGAGAAGACCTCAGCGCGCAATGGCCAAAAGAATAGTTCGTGCATATTGCACCGTCTCGTTTGACGCAGCATGCGTATTGGCGGGCACTCCCCCTTGGGAACTCGAAGCCAAAGTGCTGGCAGCGGTATACCATCGTACCGCTGCTGCACGAAGTAGTGGCTCCCCTCCACAACATCAGGAGGTGGAACGTTGGAGAGAAGAGGCCCGGGATGGGATAATATCGGACTGGACGACTCAGCTTATGGAACCGAGAGCTGGGCACTGGACAGTTAGTGCCATACAGCCGGTTTTGAAACCATGGATAGAGAGAAGAAGTGGAACTCTCTCATTCAGAATGGTGCAAATACTAACCGGCCACGGCTGTTTTGGAAAATATTTGCATCGAATAGGTCGAGAGAGCTCCCCTACATGCCAGCACTGTGGAGGAGCTGTTGACACTGCTCAGCACACCCTAGAGCAGTGTCCGGAATGGAGTGAGGAAAGAGCAGTTCTGTCTGCGGAAGTTGGTACGGACTTGACACTGCCGAGTATAGTTAGAGCTATACTCCGCAATAGGACTGGGTTCGATGCATTTGCCACATTCTGCGACGAGGTGTTGTGCAAAAAGGAGTTGGCCGAAAGGGAACGAGAGGATGACCCTCTCGCAGACCCTATTCGCCGCAGAAGAGTTGGCCGGAGGAGACGGGCTTTTGCCCGTCAAATCCAAAACTAGCCATTTTTGTCTAGGGTAGGATAAGGACGCTAGATCGGGGGCTCTTTACACCTCCAACTAGCGTCACTTTGTACATATGTAAATGTGTAAATAGTAGTTTTAAGTTGTACATATCTGTACATAAAAACGTCATTGTGTAGGTATTTGTATATAAAAGTACTCTTAACTGGTGTATGAGGTCCGAGATGGGTTTGCGCAAGCAAACAAACTTCGTTACAAGACACTGCGGGAAAGGCTCAGCTACACCGTGGTCTTGTAACGAAGAGTGGTGGCAAGTGAGGTCGTTTTAGTGGGTAGGCCCCTCCCTTATGGAGCGGAGAGCCCCACATAACCCGCCGTATGACCCAGCGGCGGGTATGCAATTCAATGCATTTTTTCCTCAATAAAAAAAAAAAAAAAAAAAAAAAAGGTTGATGGGCGGTGGAGTGTCCTCTGCCCCTGCTTTAGCAGAGCGTATGTGGCGGTCAGGGGGGGCAAACCGTTACTCCCATCTGGGAGCCGGGACCGGTTGCGACTTTTCATCTTTCGCACGGTCAAGAGGAGCCAACCTCAATAAAAAACCCCAAATCCCAAGGTTTAGAGGACGTGCCGATGGGATGGATGGCGGGTGGGGTAGTCTCGGTCGCTAGCGCAAGGTGGAGGGGCTGCTGTCCGCAAACAGCTTTCGATGGATATTGGCTTTCAAATACAGTTATTCTCGGAGGGTCCCTGCGTTCCACGGCAGGGAATCCCTCCCGTCCTAGGGACGGGCTGCCCCGTGTATTCTGGGGGGCACCCAATATCTGCGGTTCTTACCGCATCGACGTCGAAGGAGTCTTCGTCGCTCACGCGACCCTGTTCAGTCAGATTGGCTCGAACTCCAGTGCCGAAATCAGGTACGACTCCGAGGGAGTACGGACGTTACATCTCGGGATTGACTCCGATGATGAGATTGGGCCAGCAGTCGTTTGGTAGCATGCAGTCGCTGCGCTCGGAAACGGGCTCTACCAAAAGAAAGAAGCCGGATGACAAGGCTCGGAGAGGAAGAATGGGAGGCACACCCACGCGGAGCGCCACCAAACGTGCCGCGACGGCCGCAACAACTGCCGTACGTCGCTGGCCAAGGCCAAGGAGGCACTAAATAGGGAAAGGAGAGGGAGCTGCGCCTACGGCCGGAGGAACTTGCGGGCATGGGGCTGCGTCAAAGTTGTCGAGCTCTGGCGAAGCAGCGTTGCGCGGGAAGCCCCCGCTGAGTACCTCACCACTGTGGGAACTCACCGCGCGCTTGCGGGCAACGCAAGATTGTTCTGAGTGTCGCCGAAAAGTCAGGCAATTTGAAGGGACATTTATCAAAGCCTCAAGAGTGGCACAGGACTTGGATCGGTCTCGCAGGGCTAAACCAGCGCACCCCAGACAAGGAAGTAGGAGCACTGCAGGAGATGGTGGAGCGTCTCCCGCAAACAAAACGCCGAGCAGCAGCCAACTTGAAAGTTCCGCGACGAACTCGACGCAATGTATTTAAAGTCTCGAAGAGCAGAGACAGCTGGCCGTGCCGTAGCCGACGCACCTCGGCAGAGACGCTCGCGGCTACTGTGTCCGCACATGTTGGAATTGGCGGAACGAACTTTTTCGTTGCGATTCCGTGCCCGGCCTGTCTCGCGCCGCCGAGCCCTATGGACTGTTGCTCCGCCTAGCCCAGCTCCGCTCCGCGGTCAAGCGTGCGGGTGGCTGCTCAAGTCCGAAGAAGGGTAAAGATACCACCGGCCCACCGCACCACCTCCAGCCGAGGAGACTTGGGTCACGGTGGTAAAAAAGAAGAAGACAAAAGCGACACGCGCACCGCCGTGATTGAAGAAATACGGCGCCGAACACCACTTCAGCGGTTCTGCCTGCTACGGATGTTCGACCAAGAAGGCAAAGCCCGCCAAGAAACGGCAGGAAAAAAAGAGAAACCAATCCGGGTTCCTAAGTCGCCAGCGTTGTGCTGACGCTGAACCCGGATGCTGCCAGGAAAGGGCTCACATACATGCGTCATTGCGAAGGCAGTGCAGTATACAGCCCGAAGAAGTCGAGATGCGGCCCATAGGATGCGAGAGCATTCGTTCCCGCATACTTGAATTGCGAGATACCGAGGCTGCGAAGGCTACATCTTTGCGGCCAAACTTCGAGAGGTCCTCGGCGATGACGTCAAAGTCTCCAGACCGTCAAGTGCAGGGAGCTGCGGATGACTTTGCGATGACTCAATTACAAAAGAGAACTAGTCAGGGCTGTTTCCGGGCGGGAAGTGTGAGGTCGCGACGTGAAAGCCGGCGAGATTCGCGCGGCGGCGGGGACTGGCACTATTTTGGTGCAGGTCCCTGCTAGGCCGCTAAGGTTTTGGTAACCGCGCGTAGGTGACTGGTGGCTGGAGCTCGTACAGGTGTCGCTGTTGGACGCGCGCCCGCTCCGTTGTCATGTGCTTCGAGCTCGGCCATGTAGCCGAAGTGCTCATCGGAGGTGGACGCAGCGGTCTTTGCTACCGCTGCGGTGTTTGAGGGTCATTTGGCGCGTCGTGCGCGGCGCCGACTCCTTCCTGCGCACTTTGTGCGGCAAAGGGCCGGCCTGCGGCCACATCGTTGTGGAGTAGGGGTGTCTCCCCCCGAAACCAAGAAGAAGCCGGTCCGCGCGCACAAGGGTGCGTTCAGCCGCGCGCCGTCGCAGTCCGCGGGAGAAGCCGGCAGGTAGTGGTTGGGGAGCCACTGCCTGCATTGCACAGGCCCCGCGAAGGTAGGGATGTCCTCAGTGGCCTGAGGCTCCCTTCATTTGAGTCGTCCATCTGCGCAGGGCGGGCAATGAGTATAAGGTCCGTGACACCTTTGTCCCGCCCCTGAAGCGCGAGAAGGCCACCATCGTTTTTAGTGGGTAAATGCGGCATCTTCATCTTAGCCGCACTAGTCCCACATAACCGGCCCCTCCCCAAGGGGCGCGGTAGCGAGGCCTTTCCCGATGTAAAAAAAAAAAAAAAAAAAAAAAAGGTTGGGTGGGATGCGTGGTGAGATACCTCCTCGTGGTGCACTCTGGAAACGTCCCGGTTTTGGGACGGCTAAATTCTCACCAAACAGGCGCGGCTAGTTGGACACTTTTCGTCGGCTAGTCGGGCCGCCCGTAAACCCCAGTCTCGGGGAACGGTGGCCGGTGTCTGTCGGGACACGGGCCGCGACCTGGGGATTGTCTATAAACTCCCTCCCAATCCTAAGTTTTGGCGGAGGACGATAGGATGAATGGCCGGAGGGTGTCCGGTCCCTACTCCGTCGGGAAGGTGGGGCTTCTGCGCCCGCAAGCAGAGTTCTAATATGGACAGTGGACTAAAGACTAATATTCTCCAGGAGGGTCCCAGTCGCCATGCGGCTGGGGAATCCCTCCCCGTCCTTATGGACGGGCAGCCCCATGTATATGGAGGGGGCACCCATTGTTCATCGACTTCGGTCGATTTGGTGGAGGAAGGAGTTGTAAATACTTTTGTAAATAGTAGGTTAAGTAATGTTGTATATAGAGAAGAGTCTGTGGAGGTGGGGGCTGTTAGCGGTCCTCATTCTTCTGTAAATATTGTAAATACTCAGGATACTGCATGTTCAGTGCAGAGTGTAGATAGTGTGGAAGCCGGTTCATCTGGTTTTAAACCACGAGAATTGCGGGTCTCGCTTACTCGCATGGACATGGGTGCGACTTCAGATTCCTCCGTGGCCACTATGGTCACCGTTGGTTCTGACAGATCAAAGAAGTCAGCTCCTGGAAAATTTTGGGAAGACCGACCGGGAAGGAAAAGGTCGCGTGATGACGAATCACGAGTATCGATCAGAGGTTCGGGATCGGGATCTGAGTCTGATGATTCCATAAGATCCCCAATTAAAGTTAGAGCTGGGACATCAAGACGAGGTCGAGGGAGGCCGCCTACTACAGGCGAGTACATGGGCCTCAATGCACAAAAACAGGAATACCTGAAGAGCCAGAGAGAGGAATTAGAGCTTCAGGCAGAGAGAGAGTTGTTGGACATCACGGTGGAAGCTAGAAAAACGCGGACAACAACGCGACGAATGCTTTCACCGAAGAGTCAAGAGGCCATGGACAATGACGAGGCCACAACATCTGCCCTTATTAAGCAAATTGGTGTTGGTCTAGACCTCGTGAGAAGGTCAACAGTAATCTAGCAGATTGAAAGGGACAATGAAGAGGGCCCTAATGGAAGCTGGGGACATAATTCGTGATGCCACACACGCCCTTGCTAGACGTACGACATCAGAGGAGGTTCGGGATTTGCAGGCCCAAAATGATAAATTGAAGGCGGAAATGACGGCGATGAGGCAGGAAATGGCCGAATTAAAGGCCAGGGTAGGTTCCGCACAGGTCTCAGCGCCTGATCGAGTGGAGGCTCCGTCGTCGTCTGTAATGGAAGAGTGGGCTTCAAAAGTTTTGAATGTGGTTTTGACGCGATAAATGCTCGATTCGAGGGCCTAGAGTGCAGACTGGGTCCGGAGCCGCGTCCACCCTTGGCGCATGAAAAGCGACGTGAGGAGGCTCGTCAAAGGAGCGTGTCGTCTGTGATGGCTCCTCCTGCTCATGAGGAGAATGTTACCGTGCCTCAAACATCTCAGGAGGTCACGACAAAAAATAAAAAGAAGACCAAAAAGGCCAAATCGACTTCTGCACCACAGGTCGTTATCCCTGGGCCAGTGTCACGTCCTCTTCCACCTGCTCCAGCGGTGATGACTGAGACCTGGACCAAGGTGGTTAAAAAAGGAAAAACAAATGGTGGCAAAAGTGTGGCTTCTAAGCCACAAGGGAAAGCAACCTCGGCTGCCAAGGTTAAGACCCGTCTGCCCAGGTCTTCCGCAGTCGTCATTACACTCCAAGAGGGGGCTGCAGACCGGGGCGTAACATATGCCAAGGCCATAATGGAGGCAAAGAGCCGCATTAATATAGCTGAGCTCGGTATAGATGGTGTACGGTTCCGTAGAGCAGTCACTGGGGGAACCATAATTGAATTGCCCGGAGTATCCAGTGGGGAAAAGGCGGACGTTCTAGCGTCTAAACTCCGAGACATCTACGACGAAAGTGATGTTCGTGTGTCTAGGCCTCAGAAGTGCTCAAGATGAGAATATCAGGGCTGGACGACTCAGTCAGTGCTGAAGAAGTGGCGGATGCTGTCGCAAAGCTAGGCGGGTGCCCTGTCGAGCAGGTCAAGGTACAGACGCCGCGCCGTGATCGCACGGGGTTGTGTGCTGCTTGGGCACGATGCCCAGTTAGTGCGGCAAAAAAGGTTGTTGAGGGCCGATTGCTGGTTGGCTGGGTCGCAGCCCGTGTTAAAGTTCTCCCGGCTCGTGACATGCGCTGCTTCCGATGTTTAGAGGCAGGGCATGTTCGTGCGCAGTGTTCGGCGGAAATAGACCGAAGTAGGCTATGCTACCGTTGTGGTCAATTGGGTCACATTGCTAGTACCTGTGACAATGAGCCACACTGCGCTCTCTGCGCGGCGGCCGGCAAACTGGCGAGTCACAGAGTGGGAAGTAAGGCCTGCAAGGCACCCAGAACAAAAGGCGTCCGGAGAGCGTTGGTAAGTGCATCAGGCCAGCCTGCGCGATCTAGTTCCAATGTAAATAGGATCGAAGAGGTAGAGATGGTCGGCGATTAGATGGCGCACAAATTTATGCAGGCGAATATTAACCACTGTGCCAGGGCCCAAGACCTTTTACATCAAAGCATGGCACAGTGGTTGATCCAAATATGTGTGGTTACTGAGCCTTATTATGTGCATCCTCGGGATGATTGGGCGGCCGATCTTGATGGAAAGGTGGCTATTATTACGAACAGAGCCGCCAACTCGCCGCCATTTGGCAGCATTCGTAGGGGTCATGGTTGTGTTGCGGCGGCCATTGGTGACATCGTAGTGGTTGGCGTATACTTCTCGCCAAATAGGCCGTTTGCCGAATTTGAGCGGTTTCTCGCTGAGGTTGGCGTCCTAATGGGGGGATGGAGTCATCCTCATTACATTATTATTGCAGGGATCTAAATTCTAAGTCTGTTGAATGGGGCTCGCGCACAACTGATGCACGTGGTGAGCTTGTGGAAGAGTGGCTGGCTGTCAATGGTCTTTCCATTTTAAATCGAGGAACAGTTGACACGTGCGTTCGGATGCAGGGCGGCTCGGTCGTGGACGTAACGTTCGCAAGTCATGCCCTGGAACGCCGTGTGCAAGGTGGGAGGTGATGGAGGGGTTGAAACGCTCTCCGATCATAGGTACGTGTGTTTTGATCTTTCACCCCCTCACGCTGTTCTGAATAGTAATGATCAGACTCCCAATGAGATAGGCCCCCGATGGGCATTGAAGCGTCTGAATAGGGAAAATCTTGTTTCGGCTTCCCTGATTGCGAGTTGGTCTCCTAGTCCGGATGTCGTGGATCCCGACAGAGAAGCCGAGTGGTTCCGCGAGGCCATGTCGCATGCGTGTGATTCGGCAATGCCGAGAGTTAGGCATTGCCACCACGCACGGCGGTGCACTGGTGTCTCCGGAACTTGCTCGGCTCCGGGAAGTGTTGCGGCAAGAAGGAGGTATGCGCGACATCGCAGACGCAGACATCGGGATGAAAGCCAAGATGCTCCACTTTATGAGGAGTACCAAGCAGCAAAGAAAGTTCTCCGGGGTGAAATAGGAGCGGCAAAGAACGCTGCTTGGGAGGAGCTGTTGTCAACATTGGACCAGGATCCATGGGGTAGGCCCTATCGGCTGGTGATGAGCCGTTTACGTCCGTGGGCCCCACCAATTACATCCACCATGGAACCTGATGTTCTACAAAGTGTGGTAGAAACTCTTTTTCCGGATGGTCGGGACTTCGCGTTTCCGGTGGCGTTTTCAACTGCTGGAACTAATTGTGACGAAGCACCTGAGGTAACGGAAGCAGAATTGGGGGCAGCTGTTCTTCGCCTCCAGGCCAAAAATACAGCTCCAGGGCCGGATGGTGTGCCGGGGAAAGTATGGGTGTTGGCTTTAAAGCACGGAATGGAGGAACGCTTTCGCACATTGTTGACTGCCTGTCTAAGGACTGGGGTCTTTCCACAAAAATGGAAAACTGGAAAGCTTATATTGCTTAGGAAGGAGGGAAGACCAGTTGACTCCCCCTCGGCTCATAGACCGATTGTTCTTTTAGATGAGCCAGCAAAATTATGTGAGCGGGTCATCGCCGCTCGCATAATCGAGCACCTTGATGGGACGGGACCTGATTTGGCGGAAAATCAGTTTGGGTTTCGACGGGGCAGATCCACCATAGATGCCATAGAGCGAGTGAGGGCCCTTGTCGAAGCTGAGGTGACACAGGGCGGTTTTGTGGTGGCGGTGTCTCTGGACATCGCCAACGCCTTTAACACGCTCCCTCATGGTTGTATCGAGGAGGCAATGAGGTTCCATAAGATTCCGGAATACCTCCAAAAAATCGTTATGTCCTATCTCAAGGATAGAGATGTCATATACCCGACGAACAACGGTTGGGGGCGAAGATCTGTGTCCTGCGGTGTTCCACAGGGGTCATGGGCCCCCTGTTGTGGAACATCGGCTATGATTGGGTGATCCGCGGCGCAACCCTGCGGGGAGTCGGAGTTGTGTGTTACGCCGATGACACCCTTGTAACAGCAAAAGGGAAAACCTTCAGAGAGGCGGCAATACTGGCGACTGCAGGTGTTGCTCAGGTGGTCGACAGAATTCGGCGTATTGGATTGGACGTGGCTCTTCACAAATCTGAGGCCATATGTTTTCATGGCCCAGGAAGAAACCACCAACGGGCTCCAACATCGTTGTGGGTGGCGTCTCCATCGCTGTCGGGTCAACCATGAAGTACCTTGGATTGGTTCTCGACAGTCGATGGAACTTAAGGCCCACTTCGAAGCCATGGTCCGAAGCTGTTGAAGACGTCTGCGGCTCTGGGCAGGCTGATGCCCAATATGGGGGACCACATGCGGGGTGTCGCCGTCTCTTCGCCGGAGTCATTCGCTCCATGGCACTCTACGGCGCCCCCGTTTGGGTAGATTCTCTGTCACGAAGAGAGAATGTGGCTGCGCTACGAAGACCACAGCGCGCCATGGCCTGTAGAATTGTGCGTGCATATTGCACCGTGTCGCGAGAACGGCATGTGCGCTAGCAGGCACAGTCCCGTGGAGCTCGAAGCCAAAGTGCTGGCAGCGGTATACCAGCAAGTCGCTGCCGCACGACGCAATGGCACACCTCCACTACACCAGGAGATCGAGCATTGGAGAAGGAAGCTCACGAGAACATTATTGAAGAGTGGCTTGCCAAACTCGTAGAGCCTGACTCTGGTCACCGGACAATTGAGCCCTACAACCCGTGCTGAAGCAATGGATTGGTAGGAAACAAGGTGTTCTGTCATACAGGATGGTGCAGGTATTGTCAGGGCATGGCTGCTTTGGCAAATACCTGCACAAAATAGGTCGAGAATTCTCCGCACAATGCCATCATTGCGGAGATGTTGAGGACACAGCTCAGCACGTACTAGAAGAGTGCACGGCATGGTCTGATGAGAGAGCAGTTCTGACTGCATCATTAGGAATGACCTGTCGCTGCCGGCCGTGGTTCAGGCCATAGTCAGTAGTGCCACCGATTGGGATGCATTGCCACCTTCTGCGAAAGGGTTATTTCGGCAAAAGAAGCTGCGGAAAGAGTAAGGGAGAATGACCCATCGGCTCTTCCGTGTCGACGCAGAAGAGTTGGTCGAGGAGACGGGACTATTTCCGTCAACTCCAGAACTAGTCACATTTTCTAGTCATAGAGTAGTATTGTTACAGCAGTGAGGAGGCTCTCTACACCTGCTCACTGTCTGGACCTTTTTTGTAAATAGTAGGATAGTGTACAGTTGTATATAATATTTTCTGTAATATTTGTGTATATATGTACATATTTGGAGTAGTTGTGGTCATAGGTGGTCTCACGTTTGGTGAACAAACTGGTCTGGGACGTATTGGGAAAGGCTTGACACCAATGTCCCCAACACAGTGAGGTGGCAAAAGAGGAATGTTTTATGGGTAGGCCATCCCCTTCTGGATGGAGAGCCCCACATAACCCGCCGTAGCGACCCAACGGCGGGTATGCAATTTAATGCATTTGTACCTCTATAAAAAAAAAAAAAAAAAAAAAAAAAAAAAAGGTTAGGTTAGGTGGGTGGGTGGGTGCGTGCCGAGTTACCTCCTCGTGTGCTTGGACTGTTGTTTGTCCTTGTCGAATTTTATTCTGCAGGGAACGACAACAGTCTGGGCCGGTGCACCCTGGCGACGGGGAATGATCTTAAAGTTTTACTTTGAGCATTATTCTTCGTCGGCTAAATACTCGCGGGGCTGGCTGTCCTCTGCCCCTCTGCTTTAGCAGAGGGTATTGGGCGGTCAGGGGGGCGGCCTACGTCCTCCCAGTGTCGGGGCCGGGGACCGTTGCGATTTTCCATCATATTCGCACGGTCGCGAGGAGTCAACCTCAATAAAAAACCCCTAAATCCCAAGGTTTGAAGGCGCGCCGAGGGGATGGATGGCCGGGGGGGTAGTCTCGGTCGCTAGCGCAAGATGGAGGGGCTGCTGCGCCCGGAAGCAGTTCTTAAAATATGGAAAGTCGCAAGTTTGAAATAAGTCCCCGGGCGGGTCCCAGCATGCCTTCTGCTGCTGGGGAATCCCGTACGTCCTCTTCGGAGGGCGGTGGCCCCACGTATTACGGGGGGGGCCCAAGCTGCGTCGTGCCATCTGGCACAGTTGGGAAGAAAGGCAAAGGAGTAACTCGGCCATGTTCTGTCATGGTCGAGAGGTCAGTAGTGTCGTCCATCAGACACTCAGAGGAGTATGACACCGAGTCTGATGAAGAGGTTAGGGACATGGTGTACGGCAGTATGTCGTCACTAGCTTCGCTGGCTTCTGAAGCGGGGTCAAAACGTAAAAGAGAAGGGGATTCTTGCTCTGATTCTGGAGAAGAGGTTGATACACCGCGACGTGGGGGTGTATCGAAGAGAGGTCGTGGCCGGCCTCCAACGACCGGCCAGTATGCCGGACTTGCCAAGGCGAAAAAGGCGTTAAACGAGAAGGAAAGGGAGATTAGGTGCAAGCTGAGGAGGAATAGTGGGATTTCAGAGCGTATTCGCGCAGGCGCAATCGCTAGTTTAGCGCTCAGCTTGTCTCCACCCCGAGTTGTCGTCGGGGGATCTTTTTGAGAGACTTACGCAGAGCGCCCAGTGCGTAATGAAGGTTGCCACAACTTCTGGGAATTTAAAAGGGACCTTTATAAAGGCCCTTAAAGAGTCGGCGCTTGACGTATCGCAGGTGGTGCAAACTCTCTGTCGACGTACCGAAGGTGACGAGGTCCGCGTCTTGCAGGACGCATTGAACCGCTTGAAGACACAGAACGAGGGCCAGCAAAAGGAGATCGCTAGCCTTCGTGAAGAAGTTACCAAACTTAAGAAGTCCAATCCATCAGGGACAGAGACGTCGGCGGCCCCGGGCACTTCTCCGGAAGGCTTGGCTGCCATTGTTCACGCAGCAGTAGAGAGGGCATTAAATGAGCGCAAGTCCAACCGAGCGGCCTCCTGCGTCCCGGATATGACATCCCGGCCACAAAGTGCCATGGACGTCACTTTTAGCGCGCCAGTCCCGGCTACCGCTACTCGCTCTAGCGGGCTGACGAGGCAGCATGAAAAGGGCGAACAGAGAAGGTCAGACCCACCTCCCAGAGGAGTCTTGGTCTACAGTGGTGGGTCGGAAGAAAGGGAAGAAAAAGAAGAGTGCAGTGCCAACCTCGGTACCTGAAGCCGCTGCAGCGGTTCTGCCCACTCCTTCAAGAGCAGAGAAGTCGAAGAAGCCGGCCAAACGGCGAAAACGCAAGAAGAAGGACCAGATAAGGATTCCCAAGGCGCCAGCTGTTGTTTTAATGCTGGACCGAGTCCGAGAGGAACGGCTCACATATGGGGCTGTAATAGCTAAGGCCCGGGAATCCATAAACCCGGCAGAGTTGGGAGTGCCAGCGCTGAGGATGCGTAAGGCCGTATCGGGCGCATGTGTCTTGGAGCTGCCAGGCACTGAAAAGATGAAGGCGGACCTCTTTGCGAGGAAACTAAAGGAAACTCTTGGAGAAGACGTGCGGGTGTCAAGACCGGAGAAGTGCAGGGAGCTGCGGATCACCGGTCTTGACGACTCCATTACAAGGGGGGAGCTGTCTCTCGTGATAGCGAAGACAGCAAGCTGTAGTGAGGCCGCTTTCAAAATCGGCGAAATCAGAAGATCTGGGAGAGGGATGGGTTCGGCCTGGGTACAGGCGCCCGTGGAGGTCGCGAAGACCCTGGTAGCAGGACAGCGTCTTCTGGTGGGCTGGAGCTCCGCGCAAGTGACACTGCTTGCCGCTCGCCCACTAAGGTGTTTTCGGTGTTTGGAGCTGGGGCATACGAAGTCGTTGTGCAAAAGTGAGGTCGACCGCACCGGTCTATGTTACCGGTGTGGTAAATTGGGTCATCCGTCGGCATCGTGTTCGGCGCCGCCCTGTTGCGCACTATGTGTGTCAAAGGGTCGGGCGTCATCCCATGTCCTCGGGAGTTTGGGGTGTATTCCACCCCAAACAAAGAAGTTCGGCGGGGGGCGCGTCGGGGCCGGAAAAGCCGGCAAGACTGCGCGCACCGCGGGTGGGGCCAGCAGGTAGTGGTTGGGGCATCACTACCTGCATTGCACAGGTCCACCGCGAAGGTCGGGTAACCTTGTGGTCGAGGTCCCGATAGGGGGGAGTAACGTCTGCGCAGGGCGGGTAATGTGTAAAGGTCCAACTGACGCCTTTGCCCGCCCCTGAAGCGCGAGAAGGCCACCGTTGGGTTTTAGTGGGTAAATGCGGCACTTTTCGATCTTCTGCGCACTAGTCCCACATACCCGCCGGAGACACCCTCGGCGTGGGAGGCGAGGCCTTTCCAACGTAAAAAAAAAAAAAAAAAAAAAAAAAAAAAAAAGGTTGGGGTGGGGTGGTGCGTGCCGGGTTACCTCCTCGTGTGCTTGGACTGTTGCTTGTCCTTGTTGAATTTATTCGAGGGAACGGTAACAGTTTGGGCGGTGCACCCTGGGCGACGGGGAATAATCTTAAAGTTTTACTTTGAGCATCATTCTTCGTCGGCTAAATACTCGGCGGGGCTGGCTGTCCTCTGCCCCTCTGCTTTAGCAGAGGCGTATGTGGGCGGTCAGGGGGGGGCACACCGTTACTCCCAGTCTGGGAGCCGGGGACTGGTTGCGATCTTTCGATCTTTCGCACAGTCGCGAGGAGCCAACCTCAATAAAAAACCCCCAAATCCCAAGGTTCGAAGGCGCGCCGAGGGGATGGATGGCCGGGGGGGTAGTCTCGGTCACTAGCGCAAGATGGGGGGGCTGCTGCGCCCGCAAGCAGTTACTACAATGAATAAACGCGAATTGCAAACTATTCCCCGGGCGGGTACCGGTAACCAATCCGGATCACAATCCCGTACGTCCTCTCCGGAGGGCGGTGGCCCCACGTTATACGGGGGGGGCCGCAATCGCGTCGTACCATCCGGTACGTTGGAGAAGAGGGAGTTGTCGCAAGTAACGCGACCGTGTTCGGTGTCACTAGAACGCACGCCGGTGTCTTTCAGCAGACACCAGGATTTCGACGTTGACTACGAGGATTCAGATGACGATTATGACTCTGATGCCATGGGAATGTATGGCAGCTCGCAGTCCCTGCTATCGGACTCGAGCCTCAGTCGGAAACGACCGGCTCCAGAAGATGAAACCGCCAGAACTGGCGAGACAATGAGTGAGGAACCCAGACCTGTGAGCGCATCAAAGCGCGGACGCGGTCGGCCGCCAACAACCGGCGAATACGTGGGCATGGCAAAGGCGAAGCAGGCCCTGAATGACGAAAAAGAGAGGGAGATTCGTCTTCAGGCCGAGGAGCAAATCGTGGAGATAGCGGATCGCATACAGGCGCGCCGCACATCTGCAAGTCTCGCGCTTCAGAGCTCACCCAACCATCCTTGAGCTGTCGTCCAGTGAGCTCTTCGACAGATTGACGCAGAGCGCCATGTGCGTCATGAGGGTAGCAACGACGTCCGGCAACCTGAAGGGTACCTTCATCAAGGCCCTGAAGGAGGCCGCCAAGGACGTCTCGCAGGTGGTGCAAACACTATCACGACGCACTGACGGAGAAGAGGTCCGAGTGCTCCAGGAGTCGGTGGCGCGCCTCAAGGCGCAAAATGAACAGCAGGCTAAGGAAATCTCAAATCTTAAAGAAGAGATGAAGAAAATGAAGTCCAAGCCACCAGGGACAGAGAAGGTTGCCTCCACAGCGCCTGAGGCATTAGCTGCAGTTGTGACAGCGGCAGTAGAAAAGGCGCTCTCTGAGCGAATGGCCCCACAGGCTCCAGTACAGTCCAAGGGAATATCACGCCCACCGAGTGCCATGGAGTTGGCCCCTGCGTACATTCAGGACGCGGCGTTGGACCCACAACCACCTGCCGTGGAAACATGGTCTACGGTTGTGGCCAAAAAGAAGAAGAAGTTGAAGGCGGCACACACACCTGCCGTTGAAAAGTCAGCGCAAGCCCCAACTACTGGAGTCTTGCCTAAAAAGAAGTTGGCCCCAGCTCAGCCTGCCGAGAAGGGGAAGCCGGCCAAACGGCAAAAGAAAAAGAAAAAGAAGAAGAAGAAGAACGTGAAGGTGCCGAAGTCGCCCGCCATCGTGCTAGCGATTAGTCCGGATGCTCAGAAGGAGGGCTTGACGTACTCTTCCGTCATTGGACAGGCACGAGAGAAAATAAATCTTGGGGATTTAGGAATGAAAGAGGTCCGGACGCGCACGGCTTTTACCGGGGGCACGCATTCTGGAGTTTCCGGGGAGTGATGCGGCCAAGGCTGACGAGCTGGCTAAGAAGATGAGAGAAGTTCTCGGAGATGGTGTTCGCGTCTCTAGACCGGTGAAATGCAATGATCTGCGTATCACCGGCCTAGATGACTCAGTCACAAAGGAAGAGTTGGGTAGGGCAGTAGCTGCGTTGGCGGGGTTGCGAAGTTGCTGCGTTGAAGTTAGGTGAGGTTCGTCGCAGTGGCAGGGGCCTTGGGTCCGTATGGGTCCGGGCACCTGCAGAGGCTGCGAAGAAATTAGTGTCGGCACGGCGCCTCCTAATTGGCTGGAGCTCGGCGCAGATTACTCTGCTCGAGTCCAGGCCAATGAGGTGCCACAAGTGTCTTGAGTTGGGCCACACTGTTCCCACTTGCCCGAGTATTGAAGACCGCAGCGGACTCTGTTATCGCTGCGGCAAAGAAGGACATAGGTCGGCTTCGTGTTGCGCGTCACCGTCCTGTGCGCTCTGCGCAGCAAAGGGAAGGCCTTCAGGCCACGTCATCGGGAGTAGGGGGTGCATCCCCCCCGAAACCAGAGGGAAGCGCGGCTCGCGCGGCTCCAAAGGCAGTTCAGCTGTCTCGTCGTCGCATGCCGCGGGTGGAACCAGTGGGTAGTGGTTGGGCGCCACTCCCGCATTGCACAGGTTCACCTGCGAAGGTCGGGAAGCACTCTGTGGTCTGAGAGCTTCCCGTCGGGCGTAGTCCCATAGCGTAGGACGGGCAATGCGTACAAGGGAAACTGATACCTTTGCCCGTCCACATTGCGCGCGATGGCCACCGTCGAGTTTAGTGGGTATGGGGTCCCGACTTCCAGGGTCCCGAGCCTCCACACACCCCCCTCGTCGGCTACCCAAGTCGACAGGGGAAGGTCCGTAAAGAGGATTCTCGACGTAAAAAAAAAAAAAAAAAAAAAAAGGTTGGGGTGGGGTGCGTGCCGGGTTACCTCCTCGTGTGCTTGGACTGTTGCTTGTCCTTGTTGAATTTTATTCGGCAGGGAACGGTAAACAGTTGGGCCGGTGCACCCTGGCGACGGGGAATAATCTTAAAGTTTTACTTTGAGCATTGTTCTCGTCGGCTAAATACTCGGCGGGGCTGGCTGTCCTCTGCCCCTCTGCTTAGCAGAGGCGTATGTGGGCGGTCAGGGGGGGGGCAAACCGTTACTCCCAGTCTGGAGCGGGGACCGGTTGCGACTTTTCGATCCTTTCGCACGGTCAAGAGGAGCCAACCTCAATAAAAAACCCCTAAATCCCAAGGTTCGAAGGCGCGCCGATGGGATGGATGGCCGGGGGGGTAGTCTCGGTCCCTAGCGCAAGGTGGGAGGGGCAGCTGCGCCCGGAAGTAGTGAAGACAAAATGGATAGTGCGGATAAAAAACGAATACCTCAGGAGGGTACCAGCACGCCTCGCGCTGCTGGAGATCCCTCGTCTTCGGGACGGGCGCCACGTATCTGGGGGGGGCGCCCACTATTCCGTGGCTTCGGCCGCGTCAGGAGGAAAGGAAGGTTTGGAACGGTTAGTGCGTCCTTGTTCCGTCGCTGTGGCACGAACACCTGTGCCATTCAGCAAACATCAGGACTTCGACCTGAATTATGATTCAGAGGAAGACTATTTGTCTGAAGATTCGATGGGTGACTGTTTTTATGGCAGTACCCAATCTCTCATCTCGGACTCGGGGCTAAGGCGAAAACGCCCGGCACCCGAAGAGGAAACCGCCACACCAGGCGAGACAAGTACAGGTGTTCCCAGACCATCAGGGAACACTTCGAAGCGTGGACGTGGTCGCCCAACGACCACAGGGCAGTTCATAGGCCTAGCAAAGGCTAAGGCGGCCCTAAACAGGGAGAAGGAGCGCGAGCTCCAACTCCGCGCGGAAGAGGAAATTGCGGGAATGATTTGCACAATCAAGGTCCGAAGAAAGTCCGGCGAGGAGGCCCTTCGTGGGGAGGCCGACAAAGAGTATCTGACGACGGAA
>PQWD01010419.1:0-31132 GCA_019425675.1 Leucinodes orbonalis
TCTCTCCGAAATCGACACCTTACCGGCGTAGATGTGCAGCAGGAGCTACGTCAAGTTCGCGGGGTGACTGACAGTCAGTGGACAGTTAGAAGAAGGTTGAAAGAAGCTAACCTTACTCCGAAAAGACCCGCTACAGGCCCGAAGTTGACCACAGCTCATCGTCAAGCACGCCTTCACTTTGCTCGAGAACATTTGGATTGGAGCATAGAGCAATGGCAGTCAGTCCTGTTCACAGATGAGACGAGGATGTGTCTCCATGGCAGCGACAGGAGAGGTCGGGTATACCGTCGTCCCGGTGAACGGTTTTCACAGTGCTGCTTTGTGGAAACCGTTGCATATGGTGGCGGATCTTGCATGATGTGGGCTGGAATTTCCTTAGAAGGCAAAACGGACCTTGTTTTCGTTCCTGGGGGAGGCCGGGAGGAGGTCTGACCAGTGATCGTTACATTGAAAATGTTCTACTGGATCAAGTTGTCCCTTATCAAGGCTTTATTGGGGAAAATTTCATCTTGATGCATGACAATGCCCGATGTCACACGGCTCGGGCCACACGTGATTTCCTGAACGAAGTTGGAATTCACACTATGCATTGGCCAGCGCTCAGCCCCGATTTAAATCCCATTGAGCACATATGGGACGAGCTCAAAAGGAAAGTTAGAGCGAGGAATCCAGCTCCGACAAACATCAATGAGCTCAAGACTGCGTTGGTAGAAGAGTGGGGTCGAATACCACAATCATCCATTAAAAAGTTGATAAGGTCGATGAAGAATCGCATGAGAGCAGTGATCAGAGCTAGAGGAGGGAATACCAAATATTGACACGAATAATTTTTTTATCTTACGCACATTTTGTTTCATTTAAACACAATAACCCCATACTGTGAAATTGTATGAATTTTCAACATTTTTTACATTATCATTAGCATTAACCTTTTTTACTAAACTACTGAATCGATTTTCATGCAACTTACACCATTTTAAAGCTCAATTACTAGGCTTTAATTATGTAAAATTATATAGAGGTATAATAAGGCATTTTTTAGTTATATCACTTGTTATGCGTACTTGAGGCTTGAGTCGATTTACTTGCACGCGAGTTTATTTCTCATATGAGTAAGATAGATATAGCATAAACAGAATAAAGTACAGCGTGATTTAATGTCTTTTTTCCACTATTTGTAGCATAACTATTTTTTACTGCTAACTAAAATAATATAATAATATTGTTATTATTCTTTAAATAACTTCTTGCGAAGTAGAACACTGATAATCGGCACTATGACGGGACATTGCGTTTTGACAAGCACCTCATTACTGTTACTGTTACAGAAAGCCCCATGTGCATGAGGGCTAAGGATAAGATGGCTCACGCTGCTGTAGAATAGTGACCAATACCAGGTGAGGCATCTAGGCTCGCACTGGAACCTTGGTGATGCCTTCTCTATCGTCATAGCTCTGTGTGATGTCTTGGAAGAGCTGAGTTGGCTGGAGAAACCTGGCGTTACCACTTCGCAAAATAGGCGCTGAGCCGTTAATTCGTGGAGACCGTACACCATAAATATACATGCGAATTGACGGTGTGATACAAGGAACAACAAAATACAAGAAAAATATTAAATAAGCACCACCAATTGGCAGACCATGTAAAATGCAGCATGTATTGTGCCGATCCCTGCGTTTTGTCTGAGTACACTGTATTTTCCAAAAACGAAGCTACGGAATAAACATTTTGATCCGCCTAATTGGATTGCCCGTGCTTCGGTGGATTTTTTCTTTGAATGTTACCATAATTGGGTATTTTGTGATTACATTCGGTAGGTGGAAAAATTGCAGTATGTGATTACACAGTTACAACAGTTTAACGTAGGTAAGTACTATTAGGCGGTGATACTGAGCAGTGGCGTGCACTCCATATATGTAAATAAGCAGTGCATACCATGTGCGTCCAGACAACTCGGAAAATCGCCAACATATCAAATGATTCCCACTTGTTTGCCCATTTTCCTCTACAGATTTGAAACCAAAGGCGATTTGCTGTCAACAACAGCACTTAATTTAACAAAAATATAAATTATTTATTGTTTTTGCGATTAGTGTCACTTTCTATGCATACCCTACTCATAATCTCTGTGCACGCCACTGATACTGAGTCGTCTTGGTAGTTACCACCGCAGTGCCTGATATATCTCGTGAAATAGGAGATTTATGCGCTTTTGTGTTTCAGGATGTGAGCACTGCAGCTAGTGAAATTACCGGGTATATGAGACCTAACAGCCGGCGTGTCGGGTAAAGGGCACAGTTCGATATTTTTTTATACAGTTACTGTTGTTCTTCGATACTGCTCTGTCCTGGTCAGGCGGACACTTACCCTGGTGAGTAAACTGACCTTCCCGATCTCCTTATGTAATAAAAAACTTATATTTATTCAGAACCATGGCCTACTGGTAGCGGAGGCACATATAATAAACTTTATTTAACTTTATATGTTGAAATCTCGATATTATCCACCGTACCCATGCATAAAAATTTCTTTGAATTTGTATTATAACTCTGTGTACGCCTAATTGGCGTAATAATATAATCTACGCAAAATTTTAATAATTCCCTTTAAGTCTGCATTAGAGCACCAAACACAAATTTTAACGTGAGTCAAATCACTCATTAATTAGATTAAAACATTCAACACAGAAATTATTAAAATTCAAAATGTAATTTCAAACACTTGAGAGGTCGTAATAATAGCCAGGATTAAACTGTTACACAGGCTAAGCTTGTGCAAAACTAGTTGTTCAGAGCTAGTGTAACTAAAGTTTTGGCAGCCATTTTAAGTCATATTGCCTGTGCAGGGTTATGTACATGTAAAGACAGCGTACAATATTACAGACCCGGCCTTCTTAATTACGAGATAGGGTCCGGAATTTATTCTCCCCGATGGCAATCTACGCGATACATAATTGTTATTACACCGTTTAACAGGATCTCTGCTGTTAAGCACTTAATTGCCGAAATTATTAGGACCTTGGACCAGAAGTGTCTTGGGGAATTTCAAAAGATCTAGTTTACGGGCGAGTGGAACATGACTTATAGCTTGAGTGTTTTATAAGTGTTTTTTGTGATTATGGTCACAATACTGAAAAAAATTATTAGTAAAATCAAAGATATGTACATGAAGATACTATTGTAAATATTTGTACATTAATGTATGCCAGTCTTCTCAATATGTAACTGCCTCCGTTGTCTAGTAGGCAAAGCGGTCCGCTGCATAACCGAGAGGTCGTGGTTCGATTCCTACGGGGAATCATCACCTTGTTGCAGGTTGAATCCGTGGTTGTCCAAAAGAAAAATGGTTCCGTGCTTAAGCGTGAAAGGGCACGTTCAGCTGTCGTCCGTCTACAATCTTCGGATGTTAGACGGATTAAAATGTATGTGATATGGAGTATGGCTGGCCCTGTAGTAGTGGGTAGTTAATGACGTGAAATATAAATGAAAATCCAGTTATCATTCTTTTCCCCACTGAAGGACATAGGCCTTTACACGACGCGGCCAGAATACTGATTGGTAGGTGAAATGCCACAGAACTAATTCAAAATCGATCAGAAATTAAGATCTACATTTCCGAGAAACATGCATTCAGTCATTTATAAAATAAAGCAAAGATTCCTTAAGGTAAGCGAACAGCATTCCTCGAAGTGAGACGATACTAACCTGCGACTCAAACATGTTGAGTCAGTAACCAGCAATATTATAATTTAATCTAAACCTTGAGCACGAAATACAGAACAAAGCTGCTATCTTAGCACAAATGAGTGTGACATAACACAAAGTCTAACCATTTTAAATTCTTGGTCATGGATAAAGATGTCACGCAGCCGTTCACAAAATGGGACAATTCACAGAGAAGGGCATAGAATTAATATTGATTTTACCTATTTCAAGTTGTACACGTAAATGTAAACTTAGTGACCACAAATAAAAAAGAATGAAAACCATCTATTTTTCTGAGGTCAATAGAAAGAAGTAGAAAAACACTTCTGAAATCTGCACAGGCATATCGGTGAGCTTTATTATCGTGTACTCCTTTACTAGGCTTCCCCAAGCAGTTTCGGACCGTTTGATGCTAGTCTGTTCCGAAGTGTGTTGGAAATCGGGCAGAGTTACGTTCGTTGTTCTACAAGACTAAACCACAGACCACTGAGGATAGCTGCTGTTATGTTAACAAGTACGTTAACAAGTACAGGACGGTCAAGACACTCACATGATGGTAGGTACGCCTTACCATGACAGAGCGCTTTGATACAACAACTGATAGACAGTTATTATTCTCTTCAACGCCGCACTTGGCCCGACACCCGAGACAAATATTAGGTTTTATACCCGGTAATTTCTAGCTACAGCGCCCTCATCCCGAAACACAGAAGTGCACAAACACTTCGGTTTTTCAGAACGATATCTGGCACTGCGTGGTAGCATACTCGTACTCGTAGGTACCTGGTCTACCACCTTGAGGTTCAAAGGTGAAAACTAGGCTAATAACTCCGATTGAACCATTTTCAATCCCAGTCAAAAGAGAAATTACTATGCATACGAGTATAAATAGCACTTATCTACGGAGCTATACACGCGAACTTTTAAAATAGCGCTATGACGGCATATTAAATTGGCGATATTCGTCCAGTGAAATGTATTGCTTCTTTGGTTTTATAAAAGGCACTATAACTACCGGCGTGGCGCCGGGATTACGAGCCGAACGATCAAGTTAAATATTCATGTTGCTGACTTATTCAGTTTGGAGCTGCGTCGTTTAACGATGGAATTTAATATCCGCGTAGGTTTAATAGCGCACTTGGCTCCGTGAAATTGGTAAGTTATATTAGTTTATTCATATGACGGTGTTTCAGAATCTATTGCGTAATAGTTTGCCTAATATTGAATTTGCCTGGACACAACTGAATGTAGTGAGATGTCCTAGTATAGATTTTGAGAACTTTAGCCCGCCGCAGCAACACACGGTGCATTGCAAACTTTGTTTTCCTTTAACATAATTTTTCGAAAGAATAAATCAATACATTGGTTAATGCTTCATAACAAAAATATGAACAGCACCTTTTATTTTTAAAATGATATGACGTCATTTTTGTCAATAATTTCACTATTTTTCGAAAGCTCTCAATTAAACATAGCGACACACTAGTTCAACTTTTAACATGTTAATAAGATAGGCTTTTATTAAACGTTTGATTCGCGTTTTTGTACTGAATATTACAAGTTAGAAACTTCCACGTTTTGGAATCTAATTTAGAATTTTGTGGGGGGCCTTTAGAACTTAGTCAACTGTAACCAATAAGCTCAACTTTAACTCAGCCCAAGAACTAAAGATTTGTCATGAAACTGAGATCCGCAACGGGATGATGCCTACTGCTTATACAGTAGGATCGTTCAGCAAAGTTTCTTGATTCTGTTAAATGCACTAAAAAAATAGAACATAATAAGAGATCGTATGTTGTCAGGACCACGCGTCCCTGTTTGAATACCATCTCGGTAAGAGTTCGCGTGTGTTAACGAGTCGGATCAATTGACTAATGTCTAAGTAATAAATGTTATAAGTCTCCCTAAGAGTTTATCACAAATACTAAATGGCCTGAGCGCAGGTACTCCCTGTAGAAATCTTTTTTTTATAACTGGAGGTAAACGAGCGTAGGTATTCACCTGATGGTAAATGATAGTGATGACACCGCCGCCCATGAACATTTGCAAGACAAATGCAAAAAAATACATATCTTCGAACCTTCTAATCAAATTTTAATCTGTATAAAACTAATACCATTATAATTTGTTACAATTCTAGGTCTACCTACTCAAGTAAATTTCTACACGTTACGAACTAAATATATAAAGAAAGTTAAAACCGATAGACGTAATCTATTGTAACTTGGATGATTTTTGCGCTAGGTACTGTAGGTAACTAATACTAAAGAAAACTTGACAAATATTATATTTTTATTTATTAACTTAATATTTACACATACAGGGCAAGTTAAAAATTGATATTAAATTATAATATACCTACGTTTTACTATAGCCAACAACGAACTAGGCACGCACTAGAGATAAGTTGATTAAATAGAATCTCTGTGATACCTTCTTACAATATCTTGATAGTATATTTACCTACTAGGTAGGTACTTAATTCGTTCTATTTCTGAAATTATAATTGCTTCTGCTTTGTTTTCATTCCAACACATTAGGTTACATTGTTACCATTTGATCCAAATTTCAAACAAAGGGCGTATTGTAATTGTCAAAGTATCTTCGCACACGCCGGTCGCCCTTAACTTGCTCCCACACGATGTCGTTCAGCTGTTGTACTAATTCCAAGGTAGTAGTGGTGATCACCACCTCGTGTGTTAATCCAAAAAACGAAGACCGTTCATCTTCCAGCACGTCTGATGTCTAAAAATACCATGGGTGAATAGTTTATCCTTACCAATTATTACCTTAGGTATGGGTTTTATCTATATGGCCAAGGTGTTGCTTGAACAACTTGGTATTCCAAAATTTTAGTACTACCAAAGTTTAGATTCATATTTGATTTTCTTTTAAGAATAAAGAATTTATTTTAAAGGTTGTATGACGAAATTAAAATTTAAATATATGTTCATTACGTGATTTATGGCTCTCAATGACGAAATGTTTTCGGACGAGTTTTTTTTTGTATTAGAGCTAGTACTAGTACCTAATAGGTAATAAATCTATTTCGGAATATCGCCGAAAACCACTGGAAGATGCTATCCAATCTTTTGGCATTTCCTTGCAATCAAATACATATGCACATACTTACCAATGTTGCAATAGGAAAATTAAATACGAATACAATTACACACAACTTTAAAATCATCATCGATTTTCTATTAAACCAAACATTAGTAGAAATAAATTTAGATTCATTTCATATATCAAAGCAAATAAAAATCATTTTTTGTTTAAAAAAGTTCATAGGTGTTCACAAATGAAATAAATTGAAATATTGAGTCGTAAAATTCGACAGCACTGTTATTTCAACGCGATAAAAAGATTTGGGACACCATAAAAATATTTTAAGCACAATAGAGGTTTTTGATATTACTATTTGCTTTAGTCAGCTGCAGGTACTAGTTAATATGATTTTAGTATAAAAAAAATAAGTGACATCGATAAAGGTTCGTTGACTAACTTTTGCAAAGTTCTACTCTCATGTCTTCTTATCTCAACACAAGTGATGTTATCTAATGGTTAGGTACTCGTATGTTTAACGAAATAGATCCATACCGGAAAGTAAGTTCCTTACTTATTAAATTCAGTCAAAAATATGTCATGTCAGCCAAAAGAAAATATAACGACATCAGATAAAAGCGAATATTTATATATCTTTACTTTGATTTAAGTTTGCATAAACCCTACCTTTTCCCCGTCTATTTTATGTCAAAATTATATAAAAGCCAAGCTCCAGTCTTTTTAGAAGTTGAACAGGTCAAAGGTAAGTCCAAGAAAATGAATAAACAGGCATAGTATTAAAAGAATGACAGTAACATGCGCACTTAAAACTTCAAGAATATTTGTGACTGCATTCTCTGTACTTAGCCTAAGGCTTAGCATGGCGAAACACAATCACTCCGATTTCGATTCGGGAGATAGCCATTAATCGTAGAATAAGTTTGCTGGAACTCTTAAAGACTTGGGGTGATGATTCATGACCCCAGTTGTTACCCTTAAGTTGGCGCCTTAAAGCATCATTGGCGGTCAAAAGTTAGAAGTCGTGTAACGGAAACTGAACTCAATAAAGCATTTCAAACATTGGTCCTCTGAACCAGATGCGTGCACACCTCTAACGTTCGTGGATAGAGGTGGTTAGATAAGGCATGAAACCGCATTACTATGAAACAAATCATTGGATCCCTTTTCAATATAAAACTTATACCATTTTACAAAAGATTATTTATTTACAGAAATACAATATTCATGACACAATCAATTCATCTCAAACATTTCATTTGAAGCCAGTTTTATTTGAATAAAATATGAATAATAAAACGAAAAGTTTTACTTTTAAAGATATTGATTTTAAAGAGTCAAAATAGCATGTTTAGTTTCACAAATCAATAATGAAATGGCATTCAACCTGAATATTATTGAAAAATACTTTTCACATTACACTAAAGACATAAATCTTTCTTTTAAATTGTCTATGCCTCTGCTTTCACAGCTAGTAGGGTGTTAGCATACTGGAACTCGGGGCTGTTCTCATATTCGGACATGTCTAATGCCACCTCGCAGCTCTCCCTTACGACTGGACGGGGGTCATTTAGGTACCTGCAATTTGAAGAATACAATTCTTAGCATTTGTACGATAACATTTAGTGAAAGCCTTCCGTCGTGAAAGCAATAAAACATCGATTTCATTTACTTTCAGTGATATTTATAACTTTGAAACCAAACAAGTAAAACAAAATTTATTGCATCCCTTCTTGGGATAGTAAAGCAAATTTGGCCAATTTCAGTATGAGCTTTAATACCATTGAACACCAGGAATCTAGAGACAATAGAAAATCTATTGTTTCTGACAGCTTAAAAGAATGACACAGCACAGCCTAAGCCTTTGGTTTTCAAAGGGTTAAAAAAATATACATGAAACATCAAAACTTGGCATAAATAAATCGAAATAAGAAATCATTACCAGTTAACAAAGTATTTCACGATTTCTTTATCAACAGCCTATAACAACCCACTACAGAAAATTATACTTCCAAACATAGCTATACTATGACATTGTTGGTGAATCTCAACGAGCATTATCATTAGGCAGTAACCAGGACCAACAATACCTACCCAACTAGAAGAAATTGCACACCACTATGTCAACTATGCTAGCTCATCAAACGTCCCCACCGAGGGGCACGAGCCTACCTGTATAGGGTGTTTAGGCCTTAGTCTTCCACGCGGGTCCAGTGCGGGTTGGCCGACTTCACCTTTGAATCTCTTCACAGGCGTGCGTCGGTTTCCTCACGATGTTTTCCTTCACCGTAAGAGCGTCGGATAACGTACATATAATTTCGGAAATTCGAAAACACATTGGTCGTGGCGGGATTTGAACCTCAGCCCTCCCGGTAGGAGGGCAACAGTCCACACCATTGAGCCACTGACGCTCTTATTGCATAGTCACAGTTAAAGTTGATAATACTTCAGCAATTGTACCTTTTTAAAACTTCAGTGCACTCTTCAGTGGCAATAGAGCCCAAAGCCTCAGCAGCCTCGTGTCGCACCATCTCATGTTCATTGGTGTCTTCCAGTCTCTTCTTTAGGAAAGGCACACTCCTTTCATCCTGCATTTGTCCAAACACAAAGGCTACTTCATGCCGGAAAAGAGCACTGCTTGCCTTAAAACCTGGAACATAAAATGACAAATATATTTTAATAACTTTACATCAAGGGATAGCAACAAGGGATGTCCTTACAGTAAATACAATAATTTGTGTTTTTGGCTAAATTAACTTACATACCTCATTCATATTTAGATATATCATTTTCCTGATTGATTATTATGATTATATTATATTTTCCAGTAGTTCAATTAATTTGGTATTTTGCAATGTCAATTATTAGGAATTGTATGTTGCAATCTTTAAAATCAATTATTTTTAATGTAGCTGAAACCTACTTCATATAGCATTTTGCCTAAAAAAACTAGAACTGCACTGTGGTCCCTTTTTTGGAATCACTCATGTATTATAGGGACCAGTCTGTACTTCTTTTTATTCTTTTTTTTATGCTATAGGGGGCAAATGGTTCATCTGATCATAAATGACACTGCCACCCCAAACTGACATATAGCGTATGTAATTAGGAATTTCATATAAAGACAATGCGTCTTTTTTTAATAAATGTCACCACAAACAATAAATTTTCTATTCGGAAAATTTATATTTCCTCATATACAAAGGCACAGAAAATGTTAGATAAAATAATGAATATCTCACCTTCACCCAAAGCTCGTATACTTTCTGTAGTTGACATATTTCTTAAACTGAACATGGCTCGGTATCTCTCGTACAAGGGTTTCGACTCATCCATTAAAGTTTTACTCAATGTTTGACATCATTCTCCCCGCTAGGAGGTGCTGGGTCTATTGAACAATAAGGGCTCTTTGAGAGCTTCTCACTGGCCCCATCATTTGCTACCCAGTTCAATCGCTGAAGAGCTATTTGACATGTTTCCGCCACTTCAATAGCTGGATCATTCTTGAACTTTTCTAGCAGTTCTATGAGGTTCGGATCACCAATTGCGCCAAGGGCTTCACCTGGAATTTTAGAGAGTATGATTAGAATAGATAATTTTGTGTGCCTATTTTCTGTATAAGATTTATTAACTTGGATAAACTACTAACATAACAATAAAAAAAACATACTATTCAAAATTGGGTTTAATGAAAGTTATTGGATTTGATTATGATTTGAATTTCATTGGACTTAATTTTGACATCTATTATGTATACTTAGAGCCCTTAACCTAGGTACATTTTTACTATGATTCTCTGTTAGATAAATAATTAAAATATTATACAAAGGTAGGTGGATAGAGTTAAATAATAGATTAATCTGCAAATAAAAAACTATAAAAAGAACATATTATCTAGAGTATTCTGCAAGCTGAATACTGCAGTTGGCAATTCTGCAGCTTCATTAGAAAAGGTGAAACATTTGACCCAGCTTTAAAACTTGTAAATATGAAATCCTACCTGTCGTAGATATTTATCGAAATTTATCATAGATACGTGACTCAAAACACTTGATAAGAACTAAACCACACAAACCTGCCTCATGTCTGACGATTGGATCTTGATTAACGTCTTCTAACACACTCCTCAACACTGGAATAGCTCTCTTGTCTAACATCTGGCCTAAACAATAGGCCAATTCGTGCTTCAACAGAACTGACTCGTCTCTAAAACACTCGCTGATGCATTTTATCGAGGTTTCACCGCCTAGGTTCCGTAAGGTAAACAACGCACGAAAACGCTCTTTCATGGGACGTGTTGGATCGTTTAGAACTTTACCAATATTTAACAACTCTTGCTCTCTTATGTCTGCCATTTTTAATATCAACTTTATTGAACTACGTTTAAAATTAGGAATTTTAGATAGAAATGCATGACAAATCAATGGCAATGTGATTCAAACAAATGACAGTGACACATACTGTCAATGTCAACCGCACGTCACACTCAATTTGTTCTTCGTTCGGATATGCAATGAATGTATTTATTATTTAAGCGTCCATGATACGAAAAAAAATGTTATTTTATTTGTCATCGAGAGAGAATGCAGAAGCTACGTAAGCTTATTTTAGTAGTGTATTTTTATTATAAAGGGGAAACGATTTTGCGGCAATCCACCTGGTAAATCAGTCTTGACCTTGGAAGTTTGTTTTAGTAATCGACGGCTTCTTCCTGAGAAAGATTTGCATAGCCGCAGTCACTCAAAGATTGGCGATCCTTTAGGTAACGTAGGAGTTTAGTTTGTTCAGTTAGACCACTTACGCATTATATATCTGTCTCATATCTTACCTTATTAAATGTGAATTTACGACATATAGAGAACTAAAGTTACCGACATAGCCCGCCGGATCAGCAAGTTGAAGTGGCAGTGGGCTGGTCACGTATGTCGTAGAACCGATGGCCGTTGGAGCAGACGAGTTCTGGAGTGGAGACCGCGTCTTGGCAAGCGTAGCGTAGGACGCCCTCCGGCCCGATGGACCGACGACTTGCGGAAGGTCGCTGGTGGGAGCTGGGTGAGAAAAGCGGAGGACCGGGATATCTGGCGCAAAATGGGGGAGACCTATGTCCAGCAGTGGACTGCGATAGGTTGAAGAGAGAGAGAGAGAGAGAAAAAAAAAATTAAATATATGTCTCAATAAAGTATATTGTCAAAAACGTTGATAATTTTATTGAATGTTACCTTTTTCTAAATCATCAAATACGATTATTGATTTTTTTTAACTGATACACATGGCATTGTGTATCCGAAACAGCGATAGGCAAACTGGCGGAGAATTTAAAAAAGAAACGGAATCATATAAAATGTTATTTGTGATTTAGGAATTTGGACTTAAATTATTTTTTTTTTACTTTTTATGAGTACAGGGGGTTACCGCAATCTCTTAAAACAGTATTGTTTTAATGATACGTCAGCATTTTTGTACAGGAAAACATGAAGTAATATTATTGTAACACTGTTTTAAGAGATGGCGGTAACCACCAAATTTTTTGTTATAAACATAGTATAGATCATAGACGAATTAAAAAATAATATCCATCAAAATAACCCAATCATAACATTACGCAAGTAGTCATATTTATGTATTTATAAAACTCTCTGAAAGTACAGAAATATCTGTTTTACCAAGCCTCTTGAATGTCATTTTCTCGGAAAACCAACAAAAAATCTCTTATTTGCGGAACTTTATAACTTACCCCATATTTTAATTACACTCAATACATTTAAAGTTAACGGTGTAAAGACAATTAATAAATTGGATAGGCATAAAAATATGTATGTAAAGTTCACGATTCCAAGTAAAATCCAAACAGTTGGTCCACATAGTCATTTAGTTGGTTAGTATGGAGTTGTGGACAATCGTTGACGTCTGTCGATACGAGCGGTCGTGCGTGCCATTCTTGATATTAGCGATACGTCGTCGTGTGTAAACTATAGTGAGTTTTATTTACGATTCTACAGAAGTTAATAAAATGTCAAGGAATGTTTTCGTTATTAAGATTACAAAGCTTATAATTTTACTTACGTGCCTTTAAAAAAAGGCAACGAGATTTGATTTTGTGTACACTCTGACTTTTTTTATTGAACTAAAAACTTTCAAGTAACAAAAGATTTTTATTGCGTTTTTCTCCTTATTTAATTAGACAATAACGGTGTATTTTGTTTTCAATAAGTGGAAACTCTTTGGTATGTGCTGTTATTTTTTTATTTTATTAGTGGTACCTTTGGGATTTAACTACTAATTAAGTAAGTTGTTTTTTCGAATGAACTCTTCGCCTGGCCTTCATAGCTTCACTGTGCAAGTAAAAAGCGCAGGCCAGATGACTCTCAGCCATTGAAACAGCTACCGGCTCCTACCACTAGACCAAATACGTTAGTAGGGAAAAAAATTTAACTACTAATAACTTCATCGTCGGCTCATTAAACGTCCCCACCGAGGGGCATGAGCCTACCCGTATGTGTTTAGGCCTTAGTTGTCCACGCGGGCTCAGTGAGGGTTGGACGATTTCACGTACAACCTTTGAATCTCACACAGGCGAGCGCAGGTTTCCTCAAGATGTTTTCCTATACCGTAATTTACTACTTATACAATACTAGCTTTTGATCTCGGCTACGCTCGCGTTCCGAAGTGTTATTTTTCATCCCGTTAAGGGTGAAATTTATCACATTCCTATCTTAGGGGATACATACGTCATAGTACAGCTGTAACTAATATCGTAATGAAAAATAAATAAAATTTATCGAGGTTTTGCTATCGTTTGTTATCGAAATCATTGAGTAGGTCAATTACGAGTATTGAGCACAAAGAACTATAATTTCGTTTAGAAATTGTCACAGTCAGTTTTATATAGTGAATCTTCAATTTCACTTGGATTGACTTTCCCGCCGGTTAAGAGTAGAGTTACCAACTCTTGAATGATCCAACCCCCGAGAACTGTGTGGTCAAGAAGTTGATTGAAGAGGGAGAGGTACAAAATCATTAAAAAAAAATAGTTTCAGAGCAGAATCTTGTATTTATTTTTCATTTTTTCACCACTAAGTCATTAAAACGTTTAACATGGAAAATAGAGTTTTTTTTATTTTACAAAACCGGAAATTATTGCTATAGGTTGGGAGGATAACAGTTATTATCGGAGTCTCCTGGGCAGATTTGGGAACCATATATGGATCTGCCCCCCTTTTATCCTGGCCCTTGTGTGTGAAATAATCTACTTATAATAAATTTACCTACATAAGTAATAATTCGAGGTCATAATAACAATAAGTTATTATGACCTCGTATTATTTCGTAAGAATTATTGTTGTAATGTTACAAAAGGATATTTGATGACATTGTATAGCAAGCAAACCACCCTAAATTGCTACCATTTTTGTTATCAATTTAGCAATTTGTTGTGAAATTGATGTTACTCATGTCACTATACAATTAAGTTTCGTGTACCTAGTAACTGCTATAATTTTCGTTTGTGAAGATCGACTACAAGTGGTGGTTAGTTATTAACTGACTAATAGATTGGGTTAGAGGTAATTATAAAAATTGGTTTGGGTCTGAGTGTTTTGGGTGGTGCTATGACATGTACATGACCTCAATACAAACAGGGGTTTTTTCTTAATTAAAGCCTTTATGACATGTGTCGGAATCTAACGTTAATAATCGTGACTGACTAATTGACTGACTGACAAAGTGATCAATTACCGCACAGCCCAAACCACCAGACGGATCGGGCTGAAATTTGGCATGCAGGTGGATGTTATGACGCAGGAATCCACTAAGAAAGGATTTTGATTAAATCTTCCCCCAGGTGGATAAAATAGGGCATGAAACTACGTCAATTTTAGTTCGAGCTGAGACTTTGCATGCATAAAGCTACTATGACGTATGTTTCCCCTAAGATAGGACTTTGATAAATTTCAACCCACAAGGGGATAAAATAGGGGATGAAAAATAATACTTCGTAACGCGAGCGAAGCCGGGAGCAAAATCTAGTATCGTATAAGTACGAAATTCGTGAATGGTGAAAAACAAACCTGTGCGGTTACGGTTCGTTACATTTGAACACGAATTTTATGACCACACGTTATAAACAACATACATTCAATACAACTGCGTATAATTAGACCACAAATGAACGGCAAAATACTATTTTGAATTTTTTGCCTTACCACAAAAACTGTTGCGGACAAATTTGAGCGTTTGTAATTGCTTACATTTTGAACTAATGCAGGCAGTTTTATTGTCTTCCGGGTATTGTTTCGAAACTTTTAGGATACGTTGATAAGCATCAAAGACCAAACTGTCTTATGCATTTTGAAAATCAAGGACGTGTTTTTATATGAGAACTGCCTCAGCGGTATAGTGTTTTGATAGTCAAATTTAGATCGCTGCGTGGTGTAACTGTTACTGGCAATCTCTATAATCCGGATTTGTACACATTGCCTAGTCAATGTATAAAATACCTAAAACGTGTAGGTATGTTTGAAATATTTTTCTAGGCGTTCTATATGTATAAAATATATAATAAATATATAACAAAATACCAGAAACACTAAAACTGATAAATCTGCCATTATTTTGTAAAAAACTGTTCATATGGCTTTTGGATAAAAACTATTATAGTCTGAATGATTTTTTTATGTAAATAATATATTGTTTTCATTGTGAACATTTTTTACATGCCTTTCTTAGGCGAAACATGTTGTACTATAAACCATTGTAAAACATCTATTGCATTACCATGTTTCAAGTAAATAAAGTTTTATTATTATTATTAATACCTAATTCGCAGATGTATGTGAAGACGAGGGCATGGAAGGAGCGATGTGCGGGCGGGCAGGCTAGAGGCATGATCTAAAATTTTAATTTGGTCAAAGAAAGTTCACGGCATAATATTAGGTCGGATTCACTTGTTTAGCAAGTATTTGCCTGTGCACGGTGACTCCGCTCTTTTTAACCAACTCTTTATAAAATATATTTCAATGAATAATTTAATACCAGTAGTAGTAAAAACAACATGGAATCATATTATGCACCAACATAGCTTATGGTAATTTATTAATTTAGGTATTCAACTGGTGCGCCATGTGTTGTGTGTGTGTGTTGGACATTGACTGCGGGATTGGTTTACAAGATCAAAATCATTCAACGCGCAGTGGAGCGAGCTATGCTAAGTAAATAAGAAAAGAGAATAGTTTAGAATTTTCTACTTAATTGCATTGAATAGGTTATACTTAGGTTCATTAACAAATTAGTCTGAAAATATCTCTTACCATCGATCAGATGATCAACTAGACCAAACTCTGGTGTCAGGTTGTTAATGGCATTTCAGAAAATCTGACAGAATTTCTGAACTGCCTTTCCACCTATTATTATCTTATCCACGGTGTCCTAATCAAAACGGTAACAAAGTGACTAGTTATCTTCGGTTAGGTTTAGCGTTATAATTCAGCAATCAAAAGTTTATGCACTGACCACATGGTCATGAGGTAATCAATTTACCCCCTGAGCTGCGATGCGAAACTTAACTGCACACTGCCTGCGGCACATTTCCAGGGCTGTCTGTAATCTGAGGGCGCAGCCTTGTAAATTATTGCATGTCTATATAATTATTAGGACATAAATAATACAAATTTGTAAATCGTTGTTACTGTTGTAGGTGTAGAGACAGTTCTGCAAAGTACTACATTTAATAACTTATTCTTTCCAGACAACTGTGTATCTCATAGATACAACCAATAATTATATTACAATTCCCTATGTAGGTATGCTTAAATCTATAAACCTTCGCAACGGAATTTGATTCGGTTTTTTAGAATAGATAGAGTGATTGAATAGGAGGTTTATATTTATAATAACATCCCTTAATTATATAATTGTTGGGACATACCAAATAATGTGTTATGTTAATTATCATCTGTTTGATTTGTTTTACCACTAGATATGGTCAGCGTTATAAAAAAGGCTGTGGTGGGGAGGGGATCCTGATCAGGTGGATGACGTCACAGGGCTCTCAAGGCGGGACTTGCACCACATTCATCGCAGTTGGGCTGTAATGTACGCTAACCAGGAGAAATATGGCCTCCAACTATTCCTGCGGTAACAATTGTCATTATAAATTTGTATATTAAAATGAAATGACATTCTTTCAGATAATTTTTACATAGTTTTAATTTAACCTATGATTACAACGCGCGTAAAGCAACTTAGAACACACGCAACACTTCAAGGCCGAGATTCCGCCCCGGCGGGGGTCTTCGTCGCGAGTCCCTGTGGGTTCGACCAGTCCCTATTTGCGTTACCGGTACTTACCCGGTTGCTTTTCTCCACAAACTGCCCTAAGCCGGCATTCGCGTCCCACTCTGGGACACCCTTAAGCTCGGCTGAGAGCCATCTTTGCTCGCGTCTGGTGAAGCTATGAAGGCCAGCAGCGATTATTGATTCCGAAAAAAAACTGTCCTGAACTCGAGAATAATCCTAAATTTTCACTGAAATTTTTTACACGACTTAAATACATTTTATTATTGTTTTACTACATTGATTTCAGACTGTTCCGCCTTAATCCAAACACCAAGGCGTACTTTAAGCAAATAAAGAACTTAAACGAAGACCAGATCACCAAGAGTTTCCAGTTCAGGGCGCACGTCATCAACCTGATGAGTTCATTGAACATGGCCGTCACGAACCTTCACCAACCGAATGTGGTCATAGCAATGATGAACAAACTAGGAGAAACCCACCATAAGAAGAAAGTTCAACCGGTGCATTTCGATGTAAGTTAAAAGAACGCTGTACAAAACTCATACTATTCATCATCATCAGCTCATTAAACGTTCCCACCGAGGGGCACAAGCCTACCCGTAAGGGGTTTAGGCCTTAGTCGTCCACGCGGGCCCAGTGCGGGTTCGCCGACTTCACGCACAACCTTTGAATCTCTGCGCTGGCGTGGGCAGGTTTCCTCACGATGATTTCTTTCATCGTAAGGGCAGCGGATTAACGTACATACGAGTATCATTTTTAAAACACATTGGAACGTGGCGGGATTTGAACCTTCAGCCTCCCGGTAGTGAAGGCAACAGTCCCCACCATTGAGCACCGACGACACTGTATAAGTTATCAATTATTTTAACAAAAGTGTCCTGGTTTTAGAGCCTAAATATACTGTCCAATGCTGAACGAAGGCCTCCTCTATTACCTCCTACCGATTCGTAGCAGTCAACATCCACCGGCTACCCGACGCCAGGACTAGCTGCATCAGTCCATCTGGGTGTCAAGATATACATATAGCAATTATAATATTATTCATAAACAACCAGTGATCCTGTCTTGAAGTAATCGCTTCAGCGATAAGACCGCCTAAATCGCATTTTGGTTGTTAATTCCTGTGACTTGGTGTGTGCAATAAAGAATTTTATTTATTATTAACAAAAAATTTCACTATTTACCGTCGGGTTTCAGACATACCTAATAAAAAATCTATTGTGTCTGAAAAGTATATGCAAATACAGCGAGTATAAGTCAAAAATAAATAAAACATTAGTAGATAGTACTTATCTTAAGTCTGTAGCAAATAATTCAAGCTAATCGTTATTTCTGTTTTTAGGAAGTGAAAACAGTCCTCGTGGACATTTTGGAAAACGACCTGAAAATGGATTCCGCTGTCATCGCTTCGTGGGCTCGATTCGTTACGTTTATTTACAAATATATTTTCGAGACACTATGTGATAGTGATGATTGATTTACATTTAGTAAGGATACTTTAAGGGACTTGCCATTTATTTGGATGCCATGAACCGTGTATCTTATAGTTACTTTGACATCAATATTTAACAATATTAGAATACAAGTTTGCATATTGTTGTTACGGTTGTAGGTCCAAGGATATTTCTAGAAAGTACTGCATTTAATAACTTATTTTGCCTTTGAGACGACTCTATATCTCGTAAATACAACCACTACGTAGTATAAAAAGTCGCTTTTTCTGTCCCTATATTTATTTATGCTTAAATCTTTAAAACTACGCAACGGATTTTGATGCGTTTTTCATAGATAGAGTGATTAAAGAGGATATTTTGAATAAATTATATTGTAACAAATATAATTGAACAGTATAATGATACTTATTGTTATTTTTATGTATTTAGATATTTTCTTATTCTTTTATCAACGGCAAAAAACATTATATTGGTAACAAGACTTTTAATTCTGGAAAAGGGACATACCAGGGGGCTGTGTTTTGGGGTGTTTGGGGTTTATTTATTCAAATATTACATTATAAGGTAACTAAATAAGCTGGGGCGTGCCAAGAATGCATAAGACTTTGTCATTATTGATACAAAAAGCTGAGAAATATTAAGATTTATTACATAAAATTAGCTTGGGACAGCGATTTTCCATTTAGTGGAGAAATGCCCTTATATGTATAATAATATAAATTTAATAGTGGAGAGATACTGTTTGTTTTGAGGTTTCTTATGAGATGTCATAAATAACTAGATTTTTTCCGCATACATTGCAAACGCAGGTTGAACCCTACGAGATTTATCAAAATAATGTTTTTATAATGATTGTACAATGTTCACAATGTTTCTGTACTGCATTAAGAATCAGCATTGCACTCATGCGAAGCCGGGGTGGGTCGCTAATACAAAATAATTTAAATCTCCTTATTGAGCGTGGGTGGCTCATTGGTGTGGACTGTTGCCCTCCAATCTCGAGGGTGCAGGTTCAAATCCCACATGTCCAATGTCTTTTCGAATTTTCGAGGACGTAAAATGAGCTGTTGATGGTGATGTACGAAGAGATATATTATTTTTGAACAACACAACTGTAAAGGTTATTTATATTATAAACTTAAGCTTAGTTAAGATATACTCGAACGCCACAAAAATGATTTTAATACCGTTATGAATGAATTCAAGCATTTTAGGACATGTTGCATGACAATGCTAATTAGTGGTGTGCTCGACCGTTTATTGTCGACAGACTATTAATGAAATACGAATAGTCAGAATATCAATATAAACAATACTATTTAAAGCGTAAGTAATGTTAATAACCGATAATGACTAATTGTTAGATAACTGATATCATAACTGATTATACTATTAAATAAGTTCTTGTATTTTTGACTCATGTTTTAAGAAAACATGAAATCGTAATGTCTTATTTATGACCATACTACTGTATTGTTTACATTAATTAAAGTAAAATAATATCTGTATCGATTTCAGTTCACTTATTATTTCATTAGTCTAACCGAAACTCCTTAGAAAAACTTTTTATCCAAACAGTCCTGAAAAAACAACCTACATGTTTTAACAAGTTTTGTCCACGAATAATGTTATTGTTTTGTAAAAATATACAGATACTAATAATAAATAGTAATTCCTTTTGAATGTTCTACATGTTTTGTAATGTATATAATTTTATTTAAATATATACTAATTTACGTTGTATATTTTGTATATATACCTAAGCCAAACCACTGAAGCGCTTTTTTTTTCAAAGCATCAAAACTCATATTTTTAGTTTAGTATTTTAATCATTTTTTATTATATTTTTGTATATTTTTTGACGTTCATAAGTGCTTTTTGTAAGCCTAATTTGAAATAAATGTTTTTGACTTTGACTTTGACTACGAGTGTTTATTTATTCATCTTCGGTCCTGCCTAAAATGTGCATATAACTAGGATTAAATGTATCCTACTTGAACATTGTTGATTGTTGTTTTAGATTTCACTTTGACACATTGATTAAACTAATTTTGAGTTCACTGTTCGTAATAATGAACACACAAACGTCATTTAATTTTTTAAAATACACTTCAAATTGTCTTTTTACAATACTACGTCCCTTATTAAGAACCTTTGTTCACTTAGTTGCAAAAAAAACATTTGAATTTATTAATTATATCTTTTTGCAACTAAAAAACAGGATACGCTGAGGGAGAACTTGATGCAAAAATAATATTATGCTTATAATTTCATTGACTACCATTGTGAAACTAAAGGAATATGCTATCAATTTTTTTTAAAATATTCTTGATTTTTTCCTGTAAAATTGAAACATAAAAATTCCTATGATCACATGGAAATTTTAGAAAATTATTTGGCTCCAAATTTACGTTACATTTTAATAACCACTGGTGAAAGACTTATAAAATGGCTCAAACACCTACGTACGTACGTATAATACTCCGTACCCAATTCGTAAGGTTGCCCGTCCAAAGGTAAATAGAACAGACTGCCCTTTATGAAAATAACTCATTGGCATTTATGGTGTACTTGGGTGTAAATGGTGCCATATCCTGCCCAACGCCAAACCAAGATAGGACCACCAAATCGACGGGTAAGTGATCTAAATCTCTGTATTAGATACCATTTATGGTACATACACACAGTTATAACCAATGATATTCTGTATATATAAAGGTAGATACGCCAACCGTGCCTCAAAAACGAACCGCCAAAGAGAATACAGTTTGTTGGCTTTTGTTTAGGTAAATGTACGCTCATTCGAAAAATGTGTATGTGCTGTCGCTGCATTCGGAGCATATCACAAATCTATACTTTTTACATCATTGGTTACAACATACGAGGCGAACTCACAACCTCCAAGCACACGAGAACTGATTGGAAGACTTTTTACCTAAGTGAGGATGAGTATCAGGTCTGCTTAGACACCTCAATCTCACTGATTTCTTCTGCCATATTATGGATTTGGTGTTCTTTATGTCATTTGTGAACGGGACGGTCAGTACGCTCATCTGGTGGTAAGTGATACGCCTGACCATGAGAGAAGTGTTAAAGGAAATTAATAAAAAGAAGTTAGTAGTATTTTTTCCCATCAACACTAGTGTGCGCCTCTCACCCGAGAGCACACGACGTATTCATTATTAATGTTATGAAGTTCATTACATTTACCACTTCATCTGGCAAGAGAGTTATGAGCCAAACTAGTTTTGGTTGGAAGCAATGCGACATTAAGAAGATAGACAAATTTAGAAACCTAAGCAGAAACATTTTCGGTTTCTGTTGATCAGGTTGTGCAAAGGTACTGGCTGAGTTGACGCGGACGAAGATTATTCATTTAAAAATATGATAACCATAGATTATTTGGAGATCTATTCTATATATAGACAGGCAAGGATGGGATTTGAACTAGTGATTTACCGTTCCTGTCAACTCTTACCGAGAGCTTGAAAACCCAAATCTAGACGAATTTTGTCACCAGTTACGTGAACCCAGTGATTGTTGATATGGTAAGAAAAAAGTTCCGATATTTGGTAGAATGGACGACTAGCTAGCCAAATCGACTTGTTACCAGTATAGTGTTTGCATGGACCATTTACACAGTGGAGTCAACTATTTAAAAATCAATATAACAATCGATTGGCGCTATTCAAGCGTAAACAAAGCCGGAATGTCGATCCTAAAAGGCTGTCCGACCATAGAAAGCGATGTCTCGATGCGCAAATAAAGCCATGGTCCCAATAATTGTCGATAAACATCTACTAATGAGGCATTGTCCGGTTGCCATTGTTTTGAGCGGTTTATTGAATACAAAATAGACGTGCCAGGGTTACCAACTTAGGGCCTTTACAAACGTCGAAAATTTTAGGGTATTTCGTCATCTGGTTTTCATTTTTTTTATTACATTACTCTAACAATATCATTTACAACTGTAAGAAATATGCCTTCCCACAAAGCATAGCCATTCGGAAGGTAGGGCCGCAACCCACAATGCGGGCCCAATGCGGCTTGGTGGGTGCTTAAAGTAGGATATTTATGGATTTCATTTAAATTAAAGATAGCAAAATTTTATGTTATGTTATTAATTAATTAGATATTACAAAAATTTTAGTGTTTTTACTAATTGTGTCATTTTAAGGGCTAACAACCTTAAGTCTTAAGGCCACTTAGGGTAAATATTTTTGGGTGTTGGTAACACTGGGAGGCGTCGGTGTACCATGAACCTTAATACCTACTCATGGGACTCGTTATGAATGTGTAATCTTTTCGTTTAATGTGGCGGTTACGAACGGATTAACTTACCATTTGTGTATCAGAATTGCATAGTAAATAATTTAACTTTACGAAAAGCCATTGTTATTTAAAATATCTTTAATTTGATTTGTATTTTGTTTTAACACTAAATATTTATGACTTCCTTCATTTTCGAGAATGTAACTTCAGGGGAGAAAACGAAACTCTTAAAGTGTAGTCGATCACTTTATTGTATTTATTGTACACCTTTAACTTGGAAATGTTATATGTTATATTTGTTAAGCTACTAAGCTTAACAAATATAAAACTTGAATATAAAGGGTGATTCTAACGTGAAAAAGATTAGGGACTTTTTTGTCGCAAAATATCGCATATCATAGCTCATTTAACGTCCCCACCGAGGGGTACGAGCCTACCCGTATAGGGTGATCGGGCCTTAGTCGTCCACGCGGGTCAAGTGCGGGTTGGTCGACTTCACGCATAACCTTTGAATCTCTTCGCAGGCGTGCGCAAGTTTACTCACGATGTTTTCCTTCACCGTAAGAGCGGCGGATAACGTACATATATTTTTCGAAAACACATTGGTACGTGGCGGGATTTGAACCTTAGCCCTCCCGGTAGGAGGGCGACAGTCCACACCATTGAGCCACCGACGCTCATCGCATATACCGATGATCAATAAATCGTAACTAAACGTATTTTAAAACTAGGCCATTTTGCTAGAAAGGTACACAATAAGAGGTCAAGAAAACTCTGAAAAAGTGTTACAAAAACAACTTTTTCAAATTGAACCCACGGGGGACGGGACTTAGCCTAGAACTAATAATCATAAGTACGAGTTAGTTTTAAACTAGCACCTGTCACGCTGAACGTCAGTCATTCAAACTGTTTCGCCATAATTTATTTCGTTGTTCAGCAGAATGCACAATGTGCACAAGAAATGTCAGATAATGCCTTATATGAGAAACCGTATAAATTATATAGTTAAACCCCAAAGCCCCTGTTTTAGAATGCTGGATATACCACGGTGAGGTAGGTTTGGTTTTTTTTGGTTACCTAGACCTCAGAGGCGGGGAAAGGCGTGGGTGAAGTAGGCCACCGCGTACGGCCTCGCGGTCCAAGGGGCTTTGCGCCTCGAAGGCCCCAAAACACAAATATAGATATCATTACTCAACTAGTCTATCAATAAATAATAAATAAACGGCAAGAAATATTATACAAACTATGAAATCCGTTTTAAAAAAAGTAATTACAATGAGAAGTTTGCTCTTTTATGAATATAATAAGAGTGTTCAATCATTTTACACTCTATAAAATTCGTCCCCTGCGTCATTCGTCAAAAAATACAGGGTGTTTAGTTACTTTTTCTCCGATATGAATCATATCAAGTGCATATTTATTTATTTAGAATTGGAATATATTAAAGAATACACGGACAAGACATCTTGTGGTATTGCAACCACAAATAAAAAGTATAACGATTTAAATGCATGACTTTGAATGTGAAACTTAAGAAATGGCGTCTACCGGGAAAAGTAGCGGTAATACACCCCCAAAAAATCCTGTCCATGCGCCAAACACTATATATTTTGCCCTCAACAAATTGTTTCTTACTGTAAACTGTAATTGTCACGCTATGTACGAATAAATAAAAAAAAAAAAAAAAAAAACAAATTTAGGTTCTTCCCGCCACTGCTAGACCTATGATTGAGTAACTAAGCGTGCTTGAACTCAAGATTCAATACTTGATATTTTACAATTTCAATATCGTTTTGATCTATTTATGAAGGTAAGTAAAGAATTATATGACAGCATAAAAGAAATCTTTTAGAAATACGTGTTTGATGGCAAAGAAATTAACAATGAAAAAAATATGTCCTTACTAGAGACCTAGAACCGGAAAAAAAATATTTGCGACATCACATTAGAAACCTCAAAAATAACAGTATTTTTCCATTATTTAATGGATGATATTGTACATATAAACCTTCCTCTTGAAATTAATTATAAAAAAGTAGTTTTAAAGATTAAAGCGCACATAGGGGCATAGGGATAGAAAAAGCGACTTTGTTTTATACTGTGTAGTGATATTACGGGCTTAGAGAATATATTATCCCAAAACTAATACAACATTTACACAATTATCTACCTGGTTAACATAAGTTTTGGCAAATTAGTATATATCAATATTTAAAACATATATCGCGCAGGAATTTAAATCAAATAACTAAACATTGAAAACCATGTCTCGTATTAACTTAAATTTGCAAATACAGGCATTGGAAACAAATTATCATAAAATGTTTTATTTATGCGACATCGGACTCAAGGTTTTTGGAAGATCCAAACAAACCATCATGGTTAACTTAAAAGCATAAATAAATAAATATAATATTGTAACAATTCACGTTATTGAGTATATTTGAATACTTTACCCTTTAACCGCCGCAGACCTATATTTGCAACCGACTAATAAAAAAGGTGACCCATGCGCGGGTTCCGGGTTTAGTCCTCGTGTTTGTATTGATTTGTATTGTTTGTATTGATCTGGATGTTTTTATACTAGTAATGTATTTATAAAAATAATATGCTTACCAAATGTTATGGACCTATAGTACCAGCATTTCGGTAAATATTTATTATTTATAGCGTTTAATTGGTATGAGTGGAATCCTGACCGGGCAAGTGGCGGTAAAATTATGACTTAGTGTAGCTCACCCCCTCTGCATGTTTACTGTAGCGGCCCTAAGTGCGACTTATACGTCGGCAAATAACATTTTTGGCGGGTTTCACGAATAGGGACTGGTCGAAACGACCAAGTGAATCGCGTTGATGGTTTGACCTTTTTATATCAACAATCTGTCAGTAGTGTTCTGAAAAAATATACACCTTTATGGATGTTTTGAGATACGAATATTTTAATATTACACACACTCTCATTTTGTTTATTTGTATAAATCATCTTAAAACCGTTTACGTGTATGTGCGCCTATAAGGTTATACCCATTATTATGACCATAATCTTACTCAGGGTCACAAGTCTTCATTCATTTGTCTCATCCACAGATTTCCCAATACAGGAGATGGGACAAGCCGCGTTTAAAGTGCGACAACTGTAAGCTTAACGATCATACACTGGCTACCAGTTTACGCTCTGTGAGACGAGTCAAGACGCACGAATATTAGAAGAAATTACCGTTTTTTTCCAAAATGCCATCCTGTGCAATTGTAACATGCCATCATCGCAATGAATCAGTAAATTTACCAAGAAATATAATAACTTTTCACAGGTAAGAACCGAAAAGAAATTGCGACACTGGGACTACCTATAAACTTGGCAGCTTGTCCAGTCTAATGTATATTCTGATGTCTGTGGTCTCATCAATGCCCACACCAAAAACTGCTCAAACAGGTATTCAACATTTATTAATCTATAAATCATTCGTTTACAACATAAATGTAGGTAGGTACTAAACTTGTAACAAAACGTGTATCGGAAATAAGATTATTTATGGTTGAATCATCGTATCATTAACAAAAGAGCAATATGATCAAATTTGTTGTTTTCTTTCCTCGTGTGGATTATTTGGCTAATTCTGTGAAATTAACGGTGTAAGCAAGTCGGAGTAGGTAGGGCACAATTGTAGTGCGTAAGACCGACGTTAGGGCGAAAAGGTTCTCGTGTGGCGTCCACGTAACCCGAAAAGCGTAGGCCGACCCTGATAGACGGATAACCTGGGTGACGGGTAGCAGATGGATGACGACGGCTAGGGATCGGTCCGCGTGGAAATCTTAAGGGGAAACCTTGGTTCAGCAGTATGCCCATATTTGGCTGTTATCATGATGATGATGGTGAACTATTTTGGCCAGAACAAAAATACATTAATAAAATTTTCTAACATTGTTTACCGAAACGAGGCAAAAAATTCTCTTTAATTTTGAACTCAATATTAATCAACCAAAAATGTTATTGTCTATTTTTTTTTACCGAAACCGGTTTCCATTACCTATGAACATACAACTAAAACTTACAATATGTATTAAGTTTTAATGTCAACTGATATCCATAAAAATAACTCGTATCAGTTACATACTTGTCAATATTTATAACATTGTTACCAAATAGAGTCGTGGTCGTATATTAGATATCAGTTACTATGATCATTTTAGAATATTTTTTAATTTCAATGACAAACAACTATGTGCTGTTTTAAATTATTCGTTATCGCAATAATGTTTGCGACGATATCGTCCACTTACGATATCAGTGCCTAAATTTAATCTAAATAAACTATTATAGAAAAACAAATTTGTATTTCTTAGTAGTTTATTAAAACGCTATACGAGTAGTACCTATACCAAATTTATTACACCTACCCTTGCATAGAATATAGGAACATGTTACGTAGCTAAACACGCTTAAGGAAATTTAGATGTTTGAAGTGAGTTGAAGTAAATAAACTTTGATTTATTTTATGAATAATACCAAAAATTTATTGAATTATCACCTTATTATTATGTAGAACATCAACATTAATTATAAATATAATTCCGTTAACAGATTAAAATATTCCCATTTAATTAATGTAACCCCAAAATCAATTAATTGCTTTCATTTCGTTATCTAAGTCCGTACTTAACATAAAAAAGAAAGTGGCACCTAAAAAGAGGTGTGTCCCATTAAACTGACCAATAAACATGACCTTTTTAACGTATTACCGCTAAGCAAGGCCAGGGGTGACCGTGTACCCCTTTAGCGTAGGGTTGTAGGGCGGGCGGAGGCGCGTAAACAGCAGTCTCACAACGGGCGGCGAGCGCATCGCGCGTCTCTACCAAGTCGCCTCTGAACCCGCGCCAAAAATACCGCTTCACTCAAAACTGACATTTGTAAGTACACAGTGACCAAGACATTCAATATTATACGGCCTTTAAAAAAACAGCGCCGCGTAAAATTTTAACGCACAAACACTCACGCGTCTCATGTGCTTGTCATGTTGACATTATTTACTTTTACGAGTGCCATTATTATCGAATTAGTGATGCTTTGCCATATTGATTCGTTATCTTTGGAGATAATGTGCATTATTTATTGTTGCCGAGCTGTGTGTAGCGTTTTGAAATTAGTCGAAGAGCTACCAAGAAGCAGGTGTTTTCTGTGACACGTGTTGCGAATTATGATTACGTGTACAGCGATTGTTTTGTTGACATTAGATTTTAATGACCCCTTTGTTATTTTCTCCAGTAACTATTTGAAAAAAAAAGCTTTGTATCGTAAACGTTGCCACTATGATTGAGGGTTTTAAATATAAAACTGTACTAGATATATTTTCATATTTCAGTAATATACAATTTTAAATAAGTTTCTATTAAACATTAGCCAAACTTGTTATCACTATAAAAACGTCAATTTACTGCATTTGTTTGATCTGCGCAATAACAAAACTAAACGAACGCAGAGGTAGGTAGGTATTTATTCGTTATTTTTATGCATCAGTTTGTTTAAACCATCCCGCTCAAACTCTTAAACACATTTCGCTGTGCTAATCTTTAATTAACACAACTAACGACCATTTACCCCAATGTCAACCCTAACCACGCCGCTCGTAATTCCCCCCACTATCAATTAACTTGCAGCCCGGAGTTTTTAATTCACACCGCAAACCGCAGACTCCTCCGTTAGGAGACGAGTGGGGTGAATTAAAGTATCGTAGACATTGCGGCGGCGTAATTACCTCGATTTGCAGGTTGTTCAGCACTAATTCCCTGTTTGATAAACATGCTTTGAGACACTAGTCTGAAAGCATGTTTATCCCCCGTTACATATATACTATTATTTATGCTACTGAAGTAGTAGCATCAAATAGTCCCAGTCCTAGATGTCCTTACATACTACTTTTTATATTGTCCTTTAAAATATGTCTTCATTACTTTCCACATTTCATTTATTTGAAAGTTGTCATTTATTCCATACATCAAAGTTTATCAAAGATAACATGTAATCAACAAAATTGACTCAATTACAAGTAGACGTGTACAATTACGAAATGGGTGCATTTAGAGACAATAAAAGTATTATTTTATGGCGGTAGTAGGTTCTTTGAAAATTGGGCCATAAATGACAAATAATTCAGTACCAAATCATAAGTCACTTTATGTTTATCCAATAATGAAATCAATAACTAATATAGATAAAAGACCGATAAACAAACTAATTACACACTGACTAAATACAAGTAATATTGTATTATTACCGAATCGTCACTTATCAACTTTAGGTTCTCGCCACCCTTATATTCAAACTCGGATAGGTTTTTGATACACCCTCAATACTTCGGATTTCATCCATGAAGTATTAATACTTTAATAATTCTTATTATTTACAATTTGGCAGCATATACAAACACACACATTAATATAAAAACAACAAGTTGTCCTCTACTCTCTACATATAATCAAAAAGTATAGGTATGGTTATTCGATTGCTAGGTACCCATCCCCACATAGTATAAAACTGTTTTTCTAAATACATAGAGTAATTAAGGTTTATATGTATACCAACATCCTTTAAAAGGTTAGAAACCTTTAAAATTTTTACAGTATTGAATGAACCATTAATTTGGTGTTGCGGTTGAGAGGTCGACTGCAACACCAAGGGTTCTGGGTTCGATCCCGGGCAGTACAAACATTTGTGTGCATGAACATGTCTGTTCGTAATGGTCCGGGTGTTTTCTATGTATAATATGTATGTATTACAAAAAAAATGAATATAAGTATGTTTATCCATTGTTTAGCACCCATAATACAGGCTTCACGCTTAACTTGGGGCTAGATGGCGCTGTGTGAATGTCAGTGGATATTTATATATATTATATATAATCTCCAAAATTTGATGTCTTAAATATTCAAAATTTTCCGCTTACATTGCAAATGCAGGCTAAATTCTACGAGATTTATCAAAATCACAGTTTTTCTGTAGTGTATTTAGTTACAGCATTGCACCCGAGTGAAGCCGGGGCGGGTCTCTAGTAAAAGTAAAAAAATGTAGTTCGATAAAATACATATATTAGGCCTTACAGGTCGTAATTAACATTCATGGATTAGTGGTAATTCATATTCATGGATAATAAATACATGAAAAATTAGTAGCCCCTGAAAAAGTAAGAAATGCTCACCATCTCTTATGCGTATTAACGTATGCGTTTAAATCAAGTTTTGAATCAAAACTGATTTTACGGATTCAATCGCGTAAAATTCATCGCGTTTTGATTCAATGAGTGCGAATCGCGAGAACTTAAGTACTGCGCAATAAACTTAGCCATAACATAGCCATACATTTAGGATTTATATACAAAAGTATACAGAAAGCCGACGCATACGAATAAGTATTGGAAAGATTTTCTATCAATTATATCCCAGTTTTGAATTCACACGAACAAAGCAAATTTGGCAGATCCTAAGTCAGGAGTCGAGTGTGGCGAATTGAAGTGGCCTCGGGTTCAGTGTGACCATCTCAGAAATAGCGAATCTGCCACATACGGGCAAAAAATCTGTCAAAACTGCCACACTTGGTTGCAAAAATATGCAAAAATATGCCTTTAAGAAAACGAAAAATAATTAAACTCTTTAATCAATCAAGAACATCATTTTAATCGAAGTTCTAACCATCATAAAAACCCGTTCATCAACATTGCGTCTAAACAATTTTCATTTCAATATATATAGATTTCAAATTCACTTCTTAATCAATATTTTAGTTGGCTAAAGAAACACAATTCCGTCTCCTTAATCCCATCTTTGTTTAATATGAAGAATGTGTTGATTTGACGACCTATTCCTAAGTTTTGTTTTAATTAACCTGAGAGAATATCCTCTCGCACGAAGCGTTAGACATGGCAAACATAATAAAGCTTTGGCGAAATAGTAAGTTTGATTATTTGTAGCCCATTCGGTCCAAGATGTGCCAACGGCTCCAAAATTATCTATCACTCAAATTGTACTAGTTGTGCTACTTCCACCTGCTTCTAATAAGTCTTTTACACTGATTCAAATTTAATTTGTCGTAATTCGTCATCAACTTTTTTGAATATTTTTTTCAAATACAATGTTTGGAAAATTCTTTGCTATTCAATACTGACGCAAAATCTTGTAAACCACATGCTGTGGATCCAAGAACTGTAAATTTGAAGATTAATGCTCAGTGGCAACCGTAACTTAATTGAATGCTATTCAATCAAAACGTTTGCATTTTTTTCATAAATGATTGGATTCCAGGCTTCAAACTCACTACCACGATAAGCGATCTTTCAGTACATACATTACCTAAAT